>JADBJO010005436.1:67500-92500 GCA_016801955.1 Conus betulinus
CAGTATGTTGTACAGTTGATTAGTAGTTACCTTTGAATGAATGGAAGAATAAATTTCAGCTCAATGAGCTACTTCTATAATTGTGATATAGAGTGCTATTTATTGTCATTCTTACAACTACAGGCCTACGACAACAACTACAACTACGACTACGACTACCACTACCACTGTTACTACTTCTATAACGCATACGACGACTACTACTACTGCTACTATTACTGCTACTACTAGTATCGTTGCTACAACTACTACTATAACTACTACTACAACTATCATCAACATCATCATTAGTAGTATTATCATCATTATCATCATTCACCTCATCAATATCATTGCGGTTACATTACTACTACTACTACATCAACACCACTCTACTCTACTACTACTACTACTACTACTACTACTACTACTACTACACACACACCACTCTACTACTACTACTACTACTACTACGACTACGACTACGACTACTACTACTACTACTACTACTACTACTACTACTACTACTACTACTACTATCATTGTTATTGTTGTTGTAGCTGCTGCTGCCACTGCTGCTGCTCTTTGTTTATTATTAAAATCAAGATTACCATCACCATTCATTGTGATCATTATTTACATTTCCAATCCTTAGCAATCGGTAGTATATACGTGATATTACTCACGAAATTGTTTTCGTCAAACGACCGAATGGCTTATTAAGCCAGAAACCTCCAGTATTTCATGAAAGGGGAAATACACATCAGTCACGGCAGATTTTTCCCACGGGTAATCCATACGGTCAACTTCCTGCACCCAACAGGAAGTCGATATAGACGATCTTGTGACTCAGTCACGCCAGAACAGGGACAGCAACTCTGATTATTTTCACAGCTCGTCCCCTCCCTGTCTTCTCAGACAGCTCAGTGAACTTCTGCCAGATACTAATCACACTTTAAGGCAGTCAGGGAGAGATGGGGGAATGTTCGTGGGAAGTGTGGATGGCTGTCAGACGGTTATCGACTGGAATCCCATCACTGTCTTTAGGAGCTGGAGTTGGGACGGTGGAAGAAAGTTAGCGGTATCTGGGGAGAGGCTCGTGCACCTTTTACGCCTGTCTGCTCGCAAAATTATATCTGCTGGGATTATGCAAGCTGCTGTGCGAGTAACTGCCGAGAAAGACTTAGAGAGTGATGGCCCCGTGACAGTAATCAAATCAGACTCCAAGACGGAGTTGACAGCCGGTGGACATTATTAAAACAGACTCCTTGACGGAGGCTGTTTCTTCTGTGCAGGCTAGTGGTCTCGTGTTCCTAGGATTTCATCCTCCCTTATTGGGACTCTCACTGAAGATATCTCCGGAAGTTCTACAATTTAAAATAAATATTTTTCTCACCACCGTCCTTCTTTTACATATCAGGTGACTATCACTTTCACCAAAAACTCTGTATTCAAAATATCGCTGACTATTAGTTCGATCTCGGTTTTGATAATTCTCACCTACAATCCGCTCCAGCTCAGAGTCTGTTGAAACGATGCTCACCGACTTTTAAATCAGTTTCAGAGACTGATCAAATCTTTCTCACCAGCTATCATGTCTGCCTCGAAGTCTGTTTTAATAGCTTTCACTGAATGTCAACTCTGTCTTTAAGTCTGTTTTTCTTTTTCATAATTCTAATCGATTAACAGCTCCATCTCAAAGTATAGTTAAATACTTGCTGGCTATCAGCTTTTTTAAGGAATTTTTTTTCAGCAAGGTGCAATTAAGAATGATGGTGTATCAGGATTCTTCGCACATTTTTCCTTGTTTTGCTTTCCTATAAAGCCTGCCACTTTGTCATTGTATTCATGTGTCAAAGTGTTGATCTGCTCCACATACCTTGATGACTTCTTCCTTTAATGTCCGAAGAGAATACATGTGCGTACTGCTGTCATATATTGTGGTTATTCTCCAAGACAAACAACAAGATGAAAACGATTAAAGAAAAACTATAGGAAGAAAGGACGACCGAAAGGGAGATAAACAGAAAAAAAAAAAGCCAAAAAAGGAAGGAAAGACACCACTGTCCCTCTCTCTCTCTCTGTCTCTGTCTCTCTGTCTCTGTGTCCCTCTCTCTCTCTCTCTCTCTCTCTCTCTCTCACACACACACACACACACACACACACACACACACACACACACACACACAAGCACGCACAAACAACACACGCACACACACACATACATGCATGCATGCACGCACGCACGCACGCACGCGAGCACACACACACACACACACACACACACACACACACACACACACACACACACACACACACACAACGCACACACACGCACACACACACACACACACACACACACACACACACACACACACACACACACACACACACACACACCTCTTCAGCAGTTCCTCTCTCTAGATTGTAAGAGAAAATAACAGTTTGTGCGTTCATACTTTGTCATCTTTGAACGGTTTTCTTTGTATTTATTCTTTGTGCCCTTCTAGCTGCCCTGACCTAATGCTCACGTACGTCATTTCTGACCCTTTTGTATTTTCACTCTACATACTCAGCCTAGATACGTGAACGGATAAACGAATTACCAAAATATCTAAACAAGACAAAAAAAAGCATAAGTAAACGACCCATTACTATAAAGTTTCATATGATCAATGTGAAAAAATATGAAATACAGACTTTCTCTCAGAACGCTAACAAACTATGTCAATTCTCCAAAATATTACTTTCCAAAAACAGAAGGCAACATGAGAAAAAGCAACAAAGAAAGTGAAGCAGCTGACACAAAATTCGTCGAAAGAAAACAACACACAAAATTTAGTATCAATGTATTTGATTGCTGTAGAAAAAATTGTTGGTATCAATCCGTGTTTAACTTACCCGGTTTGTGGAAAGAGTGGATCTCACAGCAAAGGCATCACTCAGACTACATATGGGAAGAGCTTCGACTACACGGTGTTTTCGAGTTTCTGTCTTCCTTAGTTAAGCAATGACTGCTTATGTTGAATCAAAGCAATTAGACGAATACCAGCACAAATCTATAGGAGAGTGTTTTGAAACAAAACACGGGGTGTGAGGTTATTCTTAACTTCTGAACACTTAATTGCTTAGAAAAAAAAATATATATATATTTTTTTTTTCTTGAGAGGGAGAGAGAGAGAGAGAGAGAGAGAGAGAGAGAGAGAGAGAGAGAGAGAGAGAGAGAGAGAGAGAGAGAGAGAGAACAGACAGACAGACAGACAAATAGAGAGGAAGGACGGATGAAAAGAGATAGCGAGACTAGAGGGAGGGGGAGGGGGGGGGGGGGGGGGCGAAGGTGGCAGGGCGTACATAGGGACAGAGAGTTGCCTCTGCGGCAATACCTCTAAACACCACAGCGGCTCTTTTTTCCCAAGTAAATTCCAACTGCGAACAAAAACGAAGATGCAGCATATTCTCCACCTCGATTTAACACGATCGAGTTGGTTATCCGTATGTGACACAAAGGTTTCTACTCATTGTCTCAGACGCAGACTCGCAGATACATAGCACTTCACCACCACTAACAGACCACCGCTTCAAAGCACATGGTTGTCGCACCACAGCTGCTCGCTAGACACAGAAGCAATCTGTGAGTGATATTTCGCAGTCAACCGTGTGATGTCAACGGAAGGCACATGTTGATCGGACCATCAGCCAGCGATCGATCGCGAAATGGGCTTCCAGGAGCAGTTCAATACTGAGAAGAACGAGTCCAGATGTATTGTTTCCTTCCAGTTAGTTCTAGACATTATTGTCTGCATGATTCCTACATCTCTGGAACCGCTGGTGTGCCGTAAGACAGTTAAAAAGTTAACAGAAGTTATGGCTGTCACATATTCTACCCGCGGCTCTGTTCGTTTCAATAACAACGTATATGCTGGGGTCTCACCATTGTAGTCTGTGGGAGTTGTCTACTTTTGTTATTTGTAGCTTTGGAAAAAGAGGGAATGCAGTTAAAAGTTTCTGGAATATTTTCTTTGCCCAGCCAAGAGGAGGAGTTAAAGGAACAAAAAGAAAAGAGAGAATGTGGAACAGTGAGGAAAGAAGGAAGGGACAAAACGAAGGATAGAAATCTGAATCAAATCGGGCAATGGGTCAGCCATCTTTACGTTATGTAAGACGGGAATGATCGAAACTTGTCAGAACATCGACTTTTTTTTTTATACCAGTGCACCCGAGCTATCATTGACAATTTGCGATTCACCTTGAAGCAAAACTTTTCTCGAAATTGAAGATGGCCAAATCAGAGCCTTGGCAGATCCGGTGATATTGTTCATATCATATTGATTAATTATCAATGATTGACAATACCAACTGATTTTACTTCAACAGGTCAGTTCTGTTAATCACAATCTGTCCCTGTCGTCCGCATGGTTCTGTTCTATTGTCAACTTATTCAGTAAAAAAATGTCAACTTTATTTAAACGTAGATATCTGAGTCAATACCTTGAAAAACTTGGAAATATCGTTCGCATTAATTGATTGATGAATGGATTTCGACATGACAGGTCAATTGTCCATCATCCAGCCCTTGTGTCTGCTATTTTGTTATCTGTTGCCCATTATCTTCTCCACCTAGCAGCTAACAAAGTAGTTGACCTGAACCAGTTCCCATTATTTTTGTTCGTGATTCCTCATTTACTAGCAAGTTAGATATGTCTTCCTGATGAAGCACGATAGAGACATTTACCATGTAGTTTTATATAGATCTTACGATCACTAGTCAAAACACACACACACACACACACACACACACACACACACACACACACACACTTTTTTTTAGTTCAAATCTTTGCCAAGTCATTACTATAACGACGGAAGAATTGTTAGCCTGCACTGCTTAATTGTTCGGATATATATATATATATATATATATATATATATATATATATATATATATATATATATATATATATATATTCAACAAACACTGAACATGTAGCATTACAATTAATGATGAAATATCATATCAGTAATATTATACTGTGCGCGCGCGCGCACACACACACACACACACACACACACACACACACACACACACACACACACACACACACACAAGCGCGCGCGCGGGCACGCACGCACGCGCGCACGCACACACACACATGCACACACACATGCACTCATTCACAGATAGAGTGACAGGAGGGTGAGAGCGAGCAAGAGAGACAGACAGACAGACAAGATGGACAGACGGACGGACGGACAGAGAAACAGACAGAGAAAGAGATCTAAAAACAATGTGATTCATATCATGATTCCTTAACTCTTCAAGAGGGAAAAAAGACAAACTTGAAATGAATGGCAAGACAAAGGACACCAAGAGTTCAATTAGCTGAAAACATTCTCCAGGGAAGCATAAAGATAATCCACTGTGATTAGATTGCAGGAAGTCTGTTACACACACACACACACACACACACACACACACACACACACACACACACACACACATACACACACACACATTCTCTCTTTTTCTCTCTTTCTATCTTCTTCTCTCTCTCTCTCTCTCTCTCTCTCTCTCTCTCTCTCTCTCTCTCTCTCTCTCTCTCGTGTGCACGCACTTAGGTGTTGAGCATCATAAGCATAATTCCTCTGAAAGTTGTAATTTTATTCCTTTCAGCCACATGGTGCTTATTTCATTATCATCAAAACACAATTTCTCTGAAGGGAAAAAAAATCTTTGGTTTGAAATGAAAGACTGTTCTTTTTTTTTTTTCGTAATCAAGGGAGGGATGATACCGGTGAATATGGTTATAACGAAATGAAGAGGATAATGGTGATAATGACTTTGAGATAATGATGTTGATGTTGATGATGATGAAAATGATCGCTATTTGGATGATATGAAAGTTCGGATTCTTTTAGATGGTGATTATTACGGTATAGCTTGATGTCAGTATAAGAACGGAGGAAAAACAATGCATAAGATAATACACTGCGGCATGTATTCTGCTTTAGTCATTTAACCTTCAGAACTTTTTGCTGTTGACATTTTACAACTAAGTGTACAAACTATTCAGTCACCGATTTCTTTGTTTCAGCATCACAATAACGAAATACTTTGATCTAGAGTTTGGTCCCCATTTATTATTCGAAAACACGCTCACCATTGTTTAAAGACTCTTCCAACATTAAACATGCTGCCTGTCCAATAAACCTGAAAGAAGAAACACGAGCACTGCAAATCTTCCCATGATACACCAGCTCCCTGTGACAACTAGAAGTCGATACAGATTAGGTGCAGCCACCCCAGAACAGAGACAGCTGCTCAACGACAATTTTCACAGCACTCTGCCGCTTTCTGGTCATTCAGACAGCTAACTGAACCATGAGTGGCTGTCCGACACTGTGACATTTAGAGCGGTCGGAGAGAGATCGGATATCTTACTGGGAAGTAAGGAAGGCTGTCCGACCGTTATGGACTTGGATCCCATCGCTGTCTCGCGCTGGTGGGGGGGACGGTGGGAGAAAAGTTAGCGGCATCTGGGGAGAGGGTTGTGTGTTGTAGCATTATAAGACCCGCAGGTAACCCTTATTCTCCTGTCTGTTTAAAAGATTTAACTCTTTTTGAATGACAAAGGCTAGGCTGATATTCAAATGACAGTCTGATGTCGTCTCCATTAGCTTATTAATCTTGTTCACCTAAAATCTCGTCTGTCTTTCGTATAACTGGAATTGAATATGTATCCATGGTTTTCAACTGCATTAGACCACTACTGTTCCTCACTACGTGAGATGTCCACGAAGGCTTAGAGTTTATTCAAAGGTCATGGCTGTGGAAAAGAAATGCACAACTTTTACCCAGTCTTATGTTCCTCGTTTTCTCCTTTTATTTTCCACTGCTTTTAGTTGTGTGGAATTGTTACACCCCCGTCATCTGTTTTATTCACGAAGCACGTTCATTGTTGTAGTTCATCTTTGACCTGCACAATATTTCAAAGCTTCTGTCTTGGCATTGTTTACTTCTTGATGGCTGCTTTGTCTGTTTACTCATCTCTATGACCTACAGAGTTTGTGCCCATTATTGTTTATTCATGGGTATTTATTTTTACGCTCTGTAAACATATTGGAAATGAAAATCTCAATGGTGAGACGAATTAACAAACAAGTACGTAAATAAACAAATAAACAATGGCAACACCATATAAACAATGCATTCTGTTCTGTAGTATTAGCTATATAATGATAAACTACAAATGAAAAAAAAAATTGAAACGAACGCAAAGTGAAACAGAAAAAAAGAAGGGAAGAAAAAAAAAAAACTTAAAGAATTCAAAAGGCAGAAAGAAGGACCAGATTTAACACAACCAGTGAAGAAAAATCAGGCAGATGACAGATAGACAGACCGCAGGGCTGCCAGGAATGAGAATCTAATCTGAATGAAACAGATGGGCCCAGTCAATACCGCACAATGCGTGTCTCGTCTACCCATGACATGGTCACATCGATCCCTCCAATACCGTGTCTGCTGCTGTGGAGAGCTTTCAGGCTGTATGATGGGCACAGTGATCAGCACACATGCACACGGGTAGCCAGTCACATGAGGTACGTAAAACACGCAAGCGAAGACTGCACCTTATTTCAAAGACTTACATTGAAAATAGATATTCATGGAACCAGCCTACAAGATCCACGGCAAAAAACACATCACGCAAGGCACATTGTCTTGTGCTACTGAAATATCCAATTTCATTCAAACTTTACTCCCGAAGTCAGCGAGCGGCCATACGAGAAGCAAGTAAAACAGCTAGCATAACGACCATCTCCAATGATTAAAGAGCGTGTTCAGTTGAAATAAAGTTTTCCTCCTATGACGATAAATAGATTATAATCAATTTATATTAGAGATGTTTGCAATGGAAATGACTCCAACAGTAAAGTCAACGGCGCAGATATGAAACGGGTTTTATGCTCAGCTCTTTGCTCATGGATTTCTTTGCATTTGTAGCCTAGTAAACATGACTACTTTTATTAGAAAAGCACATCAATACGCACGCATGTACACACACGCACGCACCCATGCATGCACGCACGCATGCACACACACACACACACACACACACACACACACACACACACACACACACACACACACACATACACACACACACACACACACATGCGCGCTCCCGCTCAAACATGATTCAGCAGAGAAGAAATAGGGTGACTAACGCATGAAATCTTTTCATTTTGACTGGGATACGGGCACGTTTGTGGACTGAAAAGCACTGAAAGTTTGTAACTTACAGATGGTTTCTGTCAGGACAGGCATGGTTTGCTGGTGTTCCGTCCAATTAATGAGAATTACCATCCAGATGTAATTATGTGAGCCTTCCATTATATTTTCAACATCAACGAACTATCTTGTTACTGAGTACTCACGCCGGTTTCTGCTTGTGTGTCCAAGATGTACACCTTTACTTAAAAAGCATGATCCTCTCTAGTATCACGAATTACCATCCACTTCAAAGGCTTAAATCTTCTTGACAGATCTTTCTAAAAAGATTATTGTTAGGTTTGGGTATAAACAAATTATTAAAACCAAGAAATACAAAGCTTAAAAATCAACTATTGATAAATATTAGAAGAGACTATCCGAATGTGCTTCTGTCTATTTAGAGAGAGAGAGAGAGAGAGAGAGAGAGAGAGAGAGAGAGAGAGAGAGGGTGAGGAGGGAATGCTCTTTCCTTTTTGACAATTTCCCAAAACGTTCATTCACACGAGTGAAGAGAAGAAGCAAAGATTGTAGAAAATAACCCGAACCTTTGCGTCAATTTGTGGGACGAAAGATTTCTGCAATTTCTGTTTATCCCTACTTATATGGAATAACTATTCATGTCTCCCAGGATCCAGACAGTAACAGATGGTTAGCGCCAAAGATCACTACACCACCACTGCTTCACAACCAAACAGGTGGCTCAGTATTGCTCACGCCTAGCCAGTCACTGATGCATTTGAAGTGATCTGGGAGTAAAAAAAAAGTATGATGCAAAATTGCAAAGACACCCACAGGACCTTGAGCCAGCCATCCAACACTAACTGGGCTTCCAGGACTTTCACCACATTCAGAACAGAAGCGAGTCTACACACGACTTCCAATCCATTTACTTGTAGACGTTTCTGCCGGGACGATTCTCACACAATTGATGCAGTTATTCTGTGGCAAGATGGCTAAATAGTCAACCGGAGTTATGTATCTCACGTATTCGCCCTGTAGCTCCGACAATTCTGTGCACGGGTGTGTACGCCGGATGTCCTCGTTACTTTGCCGGAAGGTTTCCGCATGTGTCATTAGCAGCCTTTACAAAGGAAGCAACACGATTACAACTTTGCCGAGAGCTTTGCTTGGTTGGGGGGACGTGAAAGAAAATAAAAAAGAAGCATGAAACAACCGAAACGGACAGAAAATGAAATACAGAACAGTACGTTTAAGAAACAATTTGTTAATAGAAGTATCTGTAAACTATACGTTCTGAGAATACCTTCTGTAAGTGAAAATAGGGCATGTTTCTTTTTCAACATTCAGTGCGATAGGTCGTGCTCAGATCTTCAGCCTGGCCATCCTGAGGAAGTCACCGTATTTCTCCAGCTCACTATGGCTGCCCCGCAGCTTGTACTTGAACTCCCGTCCCTCTGGCCAGGTTTGGCATTGACGGACCGCTGAACAACACTTAGAAATTCCGTATAATCCTTTTTACACGCTATATTATCTATGTTTAATGTGATCACAACTTAAAATGGAAGACAGTTTTTTAAAATTCATTTCCAAATTGAGTCATTTGGCTACTAGCTTATGAGGAGTGTAAGCCTAAATACAAACACATACAAAAAAAAAAAACACACAAGGGCGCGCGTGCGCACGCACGCACGCACGCACGCATACGCACGCAGACACACACACACACACACACACACACACACAACACACGCACACGCACACACACTCTCTCTCTCTCTCTCTCTCTCTCTCTCTCTCTCTCTCTCTCTGTGTCTCACAAACACACACACACACACACACACACACACACACACACACGCACACACACACACACACACACATATATACACACACACACATACACACACACATATACACACACACACGCACGCACGCACGCGCAGGCACGCACGCACGCAGGCGCACACACACACACACACACACACACACACACACACACACACACACACACACACACACTGCTTTTATTTAGACTATCCATCTACTTCTTGCGTGAATTTTCCTAAGTTCAAACTGGACATTTCTGGTTACGATTCTGTTCAAGGGACCACCGTCTAGCTCAATAGATCGGTCAGAGGTTTATATAAACCTAATGACAGAAGTTTGATGTTGGGTTTGAAGTATGCCTCTGGACTCTGGGTAGCATTTGGCCAGGATTTTCAAAACCTCGCACAATTACATGCCTCTGACGCGAACGAACTCGGGACCTCCCTGCTCACTTTCACCGAAAGAACTGGTCTATGAATCTGATCCTTTGTTTCCAAAGAAGAAGAAATTATTACAGCTTTAAACAATCTTGCTCGCCAACCCCTTCCTCAAGCTATCGCAGAGGCCTTCATTGATTACAACACAACAACAACAACAACAACAAAAATTCACACAAGGACACTGAGAGCCGATTCCACCACGTCTTCCACTATCCTGATTTTCTCGTTACGTCCACATACTCGGCGAAATAGGCTTTGTTCAAGCATGTCCATCCCTGTCTCTTCGGGCGACCTCTCCTCCATCTCTTGCTGATGCGTCCTACCCAGCGTCGCATTCGTTATTGACCTGCTGCACTGAAGGGCGGACGACGTAACGAGGGTAGCGGGACGCCTCACACTCAGGTCTCCATGCATGTGCTTATCATGTCTTCCATTTGCATTTATTGTAGATTTCTTCTCTTTGATTTGCAGACTTATGATATTCTTTCTGGCTAATCAAATCAAGACGAATATATCTTGCTGAAAAGTGTTGACTCTGGTGACACAGGAAAAAAACAATTCTGATCCATTTGTGAGAATTCTATATTATACAGTTGAGTGTGCTTGACCCTTGTGGTGTTAAACTGCACTGCAAATTTTGAACACATACTCAGAGGGTAGTTTTATGTTCATCTGAAAACCTGCCAAAATATGCTCTGATGTGTCAACAAAATAATTATGAAGATGGTCAAGATTCGTTCGACAGGAGAAAAAAATTACAATGAAGAATAGAGGACTCTCATCTCCATTTTGATATGATCAAATTGAACAGGGTTTCCACAGAATCTATGGTACATAGACTGAAACATTCTTGTCTTCCAGAGGATGCTGAGATCCACTAATAGCTGGCAGCTCAACATGGTTCACTCACATAGACTGAAACATTCTTGTCTTCCAGAGGATGCTGAGATCCACTAATAGCTGGCAGCTCAACATGGTTCACTCACATAGACTGAAACATTCTTGTCTTCCAGAGGATGCTGAGATCCACTAATAGCTGGCAGCTCAACATGGTTCACTCACATAGACTGAAACATTCTTGTCTTCCAGAGGATGCTGAGATCCACTAATAGCTGACAGCTCAATGTCGTTCACTCAATACATCTTGGGCACATTGATGGCACACCGTCTCAGCTAGCCAGTTGCAGAGTTTGATAAACAGTCTGCAGGCGAGAGGGAAAAGAGAAACAACAGTGACGGGAAAAAAACACTCATCTAGCAAACAAAACAGCAATGAAAAGAAGAAAAGGAAGCAACAGGGGAAAAAAATCAGAACAGATGCGGAAAAACAGAGATATGAAAACGATATTTTTCTTTTTTTCTGATGCCGTCTGCATCATTAAGTGTGGTGCTATCATGCTTCTTTACTGTATAAAGTTTTTAAAACAATGCTAGTACAGATGCATAATCCGGAATGCTCTCCCCCTCCCACCCCTTCACCTCCTGACCCTGCCCTCACCCCCCTCTCCTATCCGCCAAGCGTTTCTTCTCTGCATACGCATTTATTTGACCATCAGTTTGGATTTAGTTAGAGATAGAAATGTGAATTTATTCAAATCCACAGCTGTTTCCAGCCCTTGCTTTCAGCCCGAAATATGATCATGCAAGTCGGGTATTCCCGAACACGAGTTGCAAGGTAAGATGGTTAAAGAAAAACACACACACACACACACACACACACACACACACACACACACACACACTCAACTTTAAAGAGTTCATATCCAGATTTCAGAGAGAAGTGACATTTTGCCTTTTCATATATATATATATTTTTGCATTTTTTGAATGTTTCTCTTTGTCTTCACTCCTTGTAACCCTTTAATTCCTAAGACCTTGTAACCTACCTACGTTTATTCTAAAATTCTAAACCTTGTTGCATTTTCCCTTTGCATACTCAACAAGGATATGTCAAAATCATATACACACAAAAACCCCCCAAATGTCTAAGCAAAAAGAAAGAAAAGCATGGATAGCCCCGCCACTACTGTAAAGCTCCTTGTGATCAAGCTGCGAAATATCAGACAAAGATCTCTCAGATAGAGATCTCTTTAAGTTTACAATCTGCATGAATTCTTCAAAACAATACATTTCAAAGTAGGCAGCTGAAAGGCAGCAAAAGGACAAACGAGAAACAAACCAAAATAGCTAATATGAAAATCGTCGACACAAAATAAGACACATACTCGGTATTACTACATTTGATCGCTGTGTGAATAGTCGGTACCATCAATGTTTGACAAACACCCTTTGTGGCAGGAATGGATCTCACACAGTCAGTCCGATCATGGAAAGATGTTTGATAGCACGGCGTTTCTAAATGTCTCTCTTCATTAGGGAAATAATCATTGCTTTTGTTTAATCGCAGGAATTTAGACGCACGTCAGCACAAATCTACAGCAGAGTGATTTGCAAACATAAAAAGGGAGTGAGGTATCCTCGTCTGGCAGGCACTTAATTGCCAAAAGAATATGTTTATGACACACGCGGAGAGAGAGAGAGAGAGAGAGAGAGAGAGAGAGAGAGAGAGAGAGAGAGAGAGAGAGAGAGAGAGAGAGAGAGAGACCGACAGACAGACAGATAGACAGACAGAGAAAGAGACAGAGAGACAGTGAGAGACACACAAAGAAAGGGACAGACAGACAGATGGACAGACAGACGGACGGACGGAACAGAGAAGGAATGTGGATGAGAAGAGACAGACAGGGTGGAGGGAGGCGGCAAGGGTATCAGGTCATGCATGGAGACAGAATGTCGCGCCAATGGCGATACCTGTAATTACCACAGCAGCCTATCTTTCCAAGGAAATTTCAACTGCAAACAAAACCGAAGATGCAGCATATTCTTCACCTCAATGTTTATACGATCAAGTTGATATCCGTATGTGACACAAAGAGTTCTTATTTATTGTCTGTATGAATTCTTCAAAACATTACATTTCAATACAGAGATACAGTCGGGAGACGGAAGCATATGATTGACGTGCACGACAAGCTACAAAGGGTTCAATCACATGAGAAGAATGAAAGATTGCAGGAAATGCCCAAACGTTTTCGTCATGAAGTCGAATACATTTGTGCGACAGAAGATGCCATGACAGTGGCTGACGTCAGATTTAATTTTCAGAACTTTTTTGCTGTTAACATTTTAAAACCAAACTATATATGAAAGGAACTCAATAATTATATAATGAAAGGAACTCAGTGATTTGATTCAATGCCTTCCTTGCGCTGAACTCAGAAGCAATCTGAAGCGATCAAAACTAAGTGCATTTTCGTTATTTTGTCCGTCTTTGTTTCACCTGAGGAAGACCTAAGAGGTCGAAACGCGTTGTGTGTTGTCTTGTGACTCGTTTGTCCACGTTTCTCTGGGCGGTTCGCTGACATTTATTTAAGATAAGTCTAAACTTTATTTAACAGTGGATACCCAAGTCAATACCTTGACACAACAGAAGTATCATTCACATTAGGTAGATTCGTGGATGGATTTCAGCATGTCAGATCTAATCTAGCTTAAAAATTAATGACAAACGAGTAGTTTGCAGCTTTAAAACGTTAATACATATAGACACTATATGCTGTCAGAACTATGTTATGAATAATTCACACACACACACACACACACACACACACACACACACACACACACACACACACAGAGAGAGAGAGAGAGAGAGAGAGAGAGAGAGAGAGAGGAGAGAGAGAGAGAGAGAGAGAGAGAGAGAGAGACAGACAGACAGACAGACAGACAGAAGAAGAGATCTAAAAACAGTATGATTCATATCATGATCCTTAACTCTTCAAGAGGAAAAAAGGAACTTGAAATAAATGGCAAGACAAAGGACACCAAGACTTCAATTAGCTGAAAGCATTCTCCAGGCAAGCATAAAAATGATCCACGATGATTAAATTGCAGGAAGTCTGTTAGAGACATTCTCTCGCTCTCTCTCTCTCTCTCTCTCTCTGTTTGTCTGTCTCTCTCTGTCTCTATCTCTCTCTCTATGCTTCCGTCTCCCGGACTGTATCTCTCTCTGCCTCTCTCTGTCCCTGTCTGTGTATTTGTTTGTTACTCTGCCTATCTGTCTGTCTGTCTGTCTGTCTCTGACTATCTATCTTGCTCTCTGTCAGGTGTGCGCACACTCTTTTAGGCTTTAAATGTCATAAACATGATTCTTCTAAAAGTAAAATTATCGTTGTTTTTGTTTGACAGGCAGTGATCGTTTTAGAAAACAAACAGTGAATATGTTATGACTTCAGGAGAAGAAGGAGGACGGTAATAATGATTTTGATGGTGACGATAATGTTATTTGGATTATATGAAAACACTGACAATACATCAGTAAAAAAAGGAAATAAAGCATAAGATAATACTCTGTAATATCTGTTCCATTTCAGTCATGACAGTGGCTGGCGTCAGTTTTAATTTTCAGAACTTTTTTGCTGTAACATTTAAAACCAAACTATATAATGAAAGGAACTCAATAATTTGATTACTGATATCTTGTTTTCTTTGTTTTTGTCATCGCGGTATTGAAATTCTTTGATCCAGAGTTTGGTGCACAGTTATTGTTCAAGGACACACTACCTGTACCATGGTTGAGACTCTCCCACATAAACCATACTGTCCAACTCAACACTCAGAAGAAAGAAACACGAGCACTGCAAAACTTCCCACAAAACGATTAGCTTCCTGCGACAACTGGAAGTCGATGCAGAGTAGATAACATCCCAGAAGAAAGACAGCAGAAAGACAGTGATAATGTTCACAGTACTGTTGTTCCTTCCCGGCCAGTCAGACAGCTAACTGAACCACGAGTGGCTGTCGGACGCTGTGAAGCGGTCGGAGAGAGATCGGGTATCTTACTGGGAAGTAAGGAAGGCTGTCTGACCGTTATCGACTTGGGTCCAATCTCTGCCTTGCGCTGGAAAGGAGACAGTGGAAGAAAAGTTAATGGTATCTGGGGAGAGGTTCGTGTTCAGTGGCATTAAAAGACCCACAGCTAACACTCATTCTCATGTCTGTTTAAGAAAAGATTACTCTTTTAGACTGATATAGGTTGATGTTCTTGAGGGTTTCACAAGATTAAAAAGCTCCTATTTGCGCATTGTGTACTTCCTGTGGCTTTGTCTGTCTCTAAATTCTTTGTCATCTCTGACACTTCAGAGTTTGTACCCATTTTCATTTATTTCTGAGTATTTACCTTAGGTTTGGTGAACGAACTGAAAATAATGAAATGTTCAATGGTCAGACGAATGAACAAACGTGTATGCGTAAATGAATAAACAAACCAAACAATAGCACCACCATGTCAACATACAGTACTGTCCTGTGGTTAACTATGTTGAATATCAAAAGTGACACAGAGATGACCAAACAAAAGGGTAAATTAAAAAAAATGAAAAATGTAAAAAAAAAAAAAAAAAAAAAAAAAGTACGGAAAGCGTCAAAGAATCCAAAAGACAAAAAAACAAGAACAAAAAAAAAAAAAAGCAGAGTGAAGAACAATCAGGCAGACTGACAGACAGACCGCACAGCTGCAAGCAACGAGAATCTAATCTGAATGAAACAGATGAGTCGGGGTCAATACCACACAATGTGTGTCTGATCTACACATGACGCTGTCACACTGATCCCTCCACTACCCTGTCTGCTTTTCTGGGGGACCTTCAGGCAACATCATGGGCACAGTGATAAGCGAACATGGACATAGACAGACGCCCACATACTGTACATAATGCGCAGAAGCATAGAGTGCACCTTGTTTCGCAGTCTTGCACTGAAAACAGATGTTCATGGCACCGCCCTATCATTTGCCGGCAAAAAAGCACAAAACGCTCATTTTCTTTTAATATTGAAGTATCCAATTTATTTCTTTAAAACATTCTTCTCCAAATTTCTGTGAGCTATGGAGTGGCCAAGCGAGAATGTAAGTACAACAGCAAGCATAACACTATCTCCAATGATTAGTACAACTGCAAGCATAACGACTATCTCCAATGATTATTAGTACAACAACATGCATAACGACTATCTCCAATGATTAGTACAACAGCATGCATAACGACTATCTCCAATGATTAGTACAACAGCAAGCATAACGACTATCTCCAATGATTAGTACAACTGCAAGCATAACGACTATCTCCAATGATTAGTACAACAACATGCATAACGACCATCTCCAATGATTAGTACAACAGCATGCATAACGACTATCTCCAATGATTAGTACAACAGCAAGCATAACGACTATCTCCAATGATTAGTACAACTGCAAGCATAACGACTATCTCCAATGATTAAAGTGTGTGTTCAGTTGGAGTAAATCTTACTTCGAGGACGATCAATAGATTATAATCAATGTTTGTATATTTAAGATGTTTGCAGTGGAAATGACCCCACCAGTCAAGTCAACGGCGTCGAACTAACACGCGTATTTTGCCCAGCTCTTTGCGCTGGGATTTCTATGTATTTGTATTCTTTTGCTAAACAATGACTACTTTTATAAGAAAAAAAATCAATACTTATCTGCAGAATATATTTTCCTAACACAAGTAAGAGCATAGACGTATATAACTCTGGTGAATTTTTTGTTTGGGGAGTACATGCAAGCACACACACACACACACACACACACACACACACACACACACACACACACACACACACACACACGCACACTCACACATACACACACACACACATGTTAAAAAGAGAAGAAATTGGTTGACTTTTGCACGAATCGTTTCATCCTAACATGGATATGGGCATGTTTGTGAAGTGAAAGATATTGACAGTGTTTCATTTTTCAGCAAAATTTGACATTTTGTCATTTGTTTCTGTCAGGACAGACACAGTTCATTGGTGTGTCGTTCAGTTTATCACAATAGTCATCTTGATCTTAATTATGTAAGCCTTCGTTATATTTTCAACATTGTCAAACTTTCGGTTATTAGACTGCCACTGAATGGCATTTCTCTCTGTGGAAGAGCGATTGTAAATCTCAACCTTTCCAAAGTATACTGGACATGCAAAAGAGTGCTCATGTCGTTTCTGCTTGTATGTCCAAGATTTACATCTTCAAGTAAAACCATAGTTCTCTCTATTGTTGTAAATTACCATCCAAATTTAGTTATATGTTTAGATCTTCTTGTTAAATCTTTCTCTAATAATTCCTGTTTAACACAGGTTTGGGTATTAGCGAATGCCTAAAATAAGAAATACAAAGTATATAATGTTACTATTAACAAATATTATAACACAAATCTGTCCAATGCTACTGTCTCCTCAAGGGGAGAGAGAGAGAGAGAGAGAGAGAGAGAGAGAGAGAGAGAGAGAGACAGACAGACAGACAGACAGACAGACAGACAGACAGACAGACAGACAGACAGACAGACAACAGACAGCAGACAGAGTAAAGGCGATGCTCTTTCCCTCTCGACAAGCTCCAAAGGGTCCAATCACATGAGAAGAATGAAAGGTTGCAGGAAATACCCAAACGTTTTCGTCATGAAGTCGGATACATTTGTGTGACAGAAGATGTCTGCAATTTTTCTGCTTACCCCTGCTTGTATGAAATAAACATCAGTGTCTCCCGGGATGCAGACAGCTACTGATGGTTAACGTCAAAGATCACTAAACCACCACTGCTTAACAAACAGTATTACTGACAGCTAGCCAGGTGCTGAGTGACTGAGTCATCTGGAACTAGAAAAGATATGATGCAAAATAGTGAAGACATGCACACGACTTTCAGCCAACCGGCCAAGGCTGAGAGGGCTTCCAGGACTTTCTCCACATTCAGAACAGAAGGGAGTCTACACACGACTTCCAATCCAATTAGTTGTAGACGTTTCTGCCAGCACGACTCTTACGCCATGGATACATTTCTTCTGTGGCAAGACAGCCAAGAAGTCAACAGAAGTTGTGCTTCTCACTTTTCCTCCTGTTGTAGGTCCGACAATTCTGTGCACGGGTGTGTATGCCGGATGTCCGCGTTACTTTGCTGGACGTTTTTTCCACATGCGTCATCAGAGCCTTGAGAAGGGAAGCAACACAATCACAACTTTACCACGAACTTTGTTTGGTTGGTCAACATGATGGAAAATAAAAAGAAGTATGAAAGAACGGAAAACAAAAACAGGAGGGAAAACATGGTGAACAGTCCTTTTTAAAAACTTTTTGTTCAAGTGGCTATAAACAGTACTTTTGGGAATACATTCTGAAGGTGAAAGCATGATTTGTTTCTTCTTCAGCAATCACATGCAGATTTTCGTGCTCAAATTTTCAGCCCTGTCATCCTGATGAAGCCTACCGTCTCTTTAGATCGGTAAGGGCAGCCCTGCTGCTTGTCCTGAGTTTCGTTTCCTCGGGCCCGGTTTGGAGTCAACGGATCGATGAACAACGGAGTCAACGGATCGATAAACAATACCTTTGAAATCTTCTATGAGAGCCTATGACACTTAGATTTACTGTAATCAAAACTTAAAATGGAAGACAATTTTTACTCAGTTCAAACTGAGTCATTCGGCTAGTAACCTGTAAGGAGTGTAGATTGAACACACACACACACACACACACACACACATATATATATATATATATATATATATACACACACACACACACACACACACACACACTTCAAACTGGATATTCCTGCTTACCATTCTGTTCAGGGAATCAGCGTGTTACTTAGTGGACCGATCAGAAGTTTTAGTAAATTCCATTCTCAGATGTTTCATGTCGGATTTGAAGTATGCCTTTGTGAGTTACATGTAATATGTGACAATTTCGTGTACTCCCGCGGTTTCATTTTAAAGATAAAAGTGTCAAGTTTTTTTTTTTTTTTTTTTTTTTACATATTGCTGGTCAAAACATGCGCTTGTACTGTCGAAAAGAAAAAATGTTTACAATCCATCTTCGTTTCTTTCTTGTGTATTTAAAAGACAAGACCTCAGACTAAATTGAGGCATAAGGCCGATTTGAGCTTCAAGACACCAAACAGAAACTTCTTTCTCTCTTTCCTTTCTTCTTCGTTTCTTTTTCTTCGACGAGTAATATTCCTCTGTTGACATTTTAAAGTACCACATATACGAAATAATGAATTCTGGACCAGACGACGATAGTGTTTTTAGCAGTACCTTACTTCCAGACTGAATGAAATCAGAAACAAAAAACAGGAGAGATTCCAAATCAGGTCAATATCGATTTTTAGTAAACAAGAAAACAAATGACTAGCACCTGCTGTCATACCTTTATTGTTCTAAAAAAAAATCTCAAATGAGGCGTTGGGATTAATAACATTCTCAAATTTTTTTAGGGATAAGTAGAGAAAAAGTACGTAACCGGACATCCGGCAATAAACTAACATTAAATGTGCACTAGCTTTTTTTTTTTTTCAGATGAAACGTGGAGAGGATATGAAAAAGAATTGAACAAAAACTTGCAAAGCAAAGACAGGAAAGAAAAAGAGCCCGGAAATATCTGTGATTCTGATCATGATTGAGGAACATTGCTAAAAAAAAAAAAAAGGGAGAGAAATGGAAGGCGAAACAATGAAAGTGCTTCTAGTTTCATTAAAAAAAAAAAAGTCCCTCAGAAACAAACAGAAAAAAAATCAATTTTAATCAATTCGTGGGAAAAAATCTGGGGAACAATTCTCTCAAGGGGGATAGAAAATGAATGTGTCATCGAATTAAAAAAAAAGTACATCCTACGGATTTCAGACCATTGTTGATTTCATTATGAACTGGAAACATTTTTTCTGTGAATGAAAAAAAACGAACAGAAACTTTCAACTCATTACTGAAATTACTGCAGACATAGATGCAAGTGCTCTTCTTATAGACCTCTGTATATACTATGAGTACGTCTGTTGATATGAAAATAGAAGACTGAAACTGACCACACTATTACCGCGCGCAAACCAACCTAATGACAATTTGTGAAACATTGTTTTGTGCCTTGTCTTTATTTGTGGTGTTTTGCCTAAACGTCACGCGTCTGTTTCCATCGTGCAAGCAATATGCATTACCTTGTATCTTCTTTTCTCTATTTATTTTCTATTTTGGCCTGGAGATCCAGACAGTAAAGACAGCAACATTAATGTTGTTAACGATGTGACAGTGCAGGTGAAGGTGATGAAGATGAAGACGAACCCTTTTGTGGACATTTGAGGTGTGTCCCATGACGGTGATTTTCTTAGTAGTACGGCAGTCAGTTATTGAGTTTTCATTTCGAAGAAATTTAGTTGTGTTCAAATGCAGCTGACTAAAACCTTTAAAATATATTTCGAAGCAGAAAACAAGCAAAACAACAGATTTTAAGAATACTGTCATTTTTTTTTATCATATGTGAAGATTGATATATTGAGAGCAGGCATCCACTGCTGTTTGTATTGTTAAACACTAAAGCTCATATGTTGATCGGGGATCTTGCTTTCTTTAAGACGCACATTAACAGAATTTTTGCGCCGATAGCCTTGTGAAAAGATACAGTTGACATATTTGAGAGTAAATAACTCAAATACTAAATATTTGATTTCACCAGTCACAAACAATCTAAAAAGCAGGAAAAAAACACTGACATTTGGGAGGGAAAAAAGTTGCACAGGCAACACGAAGACATTTCCAGTGACTGGAAAAAGCAGCTGTTTTTCTTCGCCAAATCATTTGATTTCTTTAGCGATAATCTCCTCAGCGATCGCCATTGGGCAGGTCTCTAACGGTTTTTGCCTACGGTTGATTACACACAGTCATCATCACGATTCGCTGGTTGATGAGGTTGAGGTTCCAGGACCACAGCACCGACGTGGGTCCTGTTACCACAGTCTCCAGCTGTCCGTTTTGTTTGTTTTTTTTTTTTATTGCCCTTTACAGTTTTCTGCCCTTTCTCCCTCCCGTTTCCCCGCGCGGTCTCTTAGTGTTCTTTTTATTCTTGTATGTCATAAACTGTCTTTGTCTATCTCCTCGGTCTCCGAAAATTGTGAGAGCTCTTCTTTACATTTAATGAACCCTGATACTTTGCGCTCTCATACTTTGTATGTATGGTTTCTTTTCTTAATTCTGTTGGAGTTCATAGAGAAAAGTAACAGTTCAGACTCCTTGACTTCTAGGTATTCAATTTTTAGACTGTACAATGGATGTGAGAGAGGTGATGCCAGTGACAGTTTGCTCACTACACACACACACACACACACACACACACACGCACGCACGCACGCACGTACGCACGCACGCGCGCGCGCGCGCGCGCGCACACACACACACACACACACACACACACACACACACGCTGCAGACACGCGCGATTACACAACCAAGAACTGGAGATGGAGAGAGAGAGAGAGAGAGAGAGAGAGGGAGGGGGGGGGGGGGGGGGGGGAGGGAAGGAAGGAGGGAGGGAGGGAGGGACAGAGAAAGAGCATTTTAAATACCTTGCAAATTCAAAGGCTTGGAAGAGAAAAAAAAAAGCGAGGTGTGATTAATTTAGGCAATTTGCATTTCGGCTTCAGGATTCCAAAGTTTATAACGAAGAGAAAAATCTTTAGATCTCATCGACCTCTTATTGCCTGTGTGCTAACTCGTGCTCTGTCAAAGACTAAAGAAAGAAAACGAGGAAAGAAGGAAGGAAGTAACAAGTGAATAAAGAAATAAAAAAACAAAAAAGCACAGAAAAAGAGAGAGAAAAGAAAAGCAGAAAGAATGAAAAGTAGAAAGAATGAGAGAAAGAACAAAAAAGCACATAAACAGATTTTAGACTGAAGTCAGCCCCCAAATCAACTGTTGCACACAGCAGCCAAAGAGTAATGAAACTGCTTTCACGTGTTATTGATCCTGTGAACTGATGCAAAGAAAAGCATGGAGGCGAAGGTATTACAAAGCCTAACTCATTCTAGACGACTTACGAGATACCTCGTAACAAGATGGAAGCCACACCAGCCGACTTACGAAGGAAATCATAACAGCTAGTGTTGTCAAGATATGTTGACAAGTCCAAAAAAGGACCATGTATTTGGGGGGGGGAGGGGGGTCATATCGCTCGTACGATTTTTTAAGAATTTGAAACGTGCGTTGACTTGATTGTGAAAACTTTCTCGTTTGTTTTTTGTTTTTGTTTGTTTTTTTTTTTTTTTTTTTTTTTTTTGAGAGGGGGGGTGTTTTTTGTTGTTTGTTTTTGTATGCCGAGGTCATGTTGTTAAATGTGTTTTGGCTACTGAGTCTTAAACTCTCTTTGGAGAAAAAAAAAAATTACCCAGCCTGAAAATCAGATCTTCTGGTCCCAGCAGAGGCAAATTGAATTTTTTGTTGCATGCAAAATGATTCGTGGAGACTGTTAAACACCAGTCTGACTCCTAGTGTTGACAGCATGTTAACAAGAGATGTGTCCAACAAACTGGAATATATGAATAAAATAAAGTAGGGAAAATGGTTGCTCACATCTGAGTGAAGAAAGACAGCATAAGCTGTGTCGCGCTGACATGAAACGACTGGAACGAACAGCACCAAATTGATAACAGTAAAGAAGCAACGCGCATCGACTCTGCTGTCCCTCATCAAGTCGCTTTGGTGTACAGTGGTGACTGTTCTCATCCCACGTATGCAGACAACCATCCACTGAGCCTCATACTGACAAAAACATTAGGTCATGGAGCCATTGTGAGTGCGCGGCATCCTCTGGTATCCACTATTACGTCCTTCCAGCTACAGTCCCAGTGCACATGAAGAAAGATGCCGATGACACTGACACCCCACTGGGAACTGTGACAAGGAGGGAATCGTGTTACAACGAGAGTAGGTATGAACGGCAACCGAATTCGATTTTTTAAGTGATCAATATGGATAAGCATAATGGCAAGAGTGTTATTGAAATCATTCCGTGTTAGACTACATGACAGACTGCAGTGTGCACTTCATGTCACCATCTATCTCAGCGTCAGTCAAGCCTAGGAGACATCTGCTGTGTTGTAAAGAAAATTTGAGCAACACTCGCATGACAAGCATCCATTATGGCGATGAAACTCGATTTCATGGTCCCAGTCTTTCCATCTGAAATGTTAGCACACTTACTTCTGGGTACCATTTGTCCTGAACTGAAAAAAGCTAGACATATGCCTCCGATGGAACTCAAACTCTAAAAACTTCCCAGCCTGCAACCACAGAGAGGAATGGTCTATAAATCTGCTCTTTGTTTCAAAGAAGAAGAAATGAATACACCTTTGAATAATTTTACTCGTGAGCCCCTTCTTCAAGCTGTCTTAATTACCTTCATTTGATAAAACAAGGTAAGATCGAAAGAAATCTAAAGGACATTGAAATGCATTCCACCACGTCTTCCACCATTCTGATTTTCTCGTTACGTGAAGATACCCCGCGCCAATCGGTTTTGTTCAAGCATTTCCATCCCTGTCTCTCCGAACAACATCTCCTCCATCTCTTGCTGATTCATCTTACCCAGCGTCCCGTATTTATTGACCTGCCACACTGCAGGACAGACGACGTAACGAGGTTAGCAGGACACCGCACACTCACGCCTCCATGCACGTGCTTATCGTGTCAGCTATTTGCATTTATGCAAAATTCTTCTCTTTGATTTGCATGCTCGTGACATTCTCTTTGGCTGATGGAATCAAGGCGAATATATCTCGATGAAAAGTGGTGAAGTGTGCTGACACACACAAAAAACTTTCAGACCTTTTGAGTGTATTCTGGATTATAGTTTGAGTTTGTTTGACTTTCCTGGTGTTAAATCGCACTGCAAATTTTGAACACTTATTCAGGGGATATTTTCAATCTGCCAAAGTGTGCCTGGATGTGTCTATAAAATGATTACAATATGATAAGTCAGAAATTTCATTTCATTTCCATGAAGATCGTCAAGATTCATCTGAGAAAATAGAAATATCTGGAAAAAAAAAAAAAAAAAAAAAAAGGCTCTAGTATTCCTTATGTCCATTGTGACGTGATCGAATGCATGCATGAAAAAAAAACATGGTTTCTGCAGAGTCCATCATACATTGCTGGAACATTCCTGTTTCCCACAGGGTGCCGAGATCCACTCACATGACAGCAACTAAAGAATGTTCACTTACTGCCTCTTAGAAACGCATGCATAGCACTCATCGCAGTGACTAGATCAGAGTTTAATGGAGTAGTCTGTAAGAGAGAAAAGCATTAAGAGAAAGAGAAGAGACTCACGTAAAAAAGCAAAACAAAAAAAAATCAAGCAAACAAATGTACAGAGAAAGTGATTGAAGTCCGCCCTCTGGGACATTCAAACTACAGACCTGAGACTGTCCCGAGTCTTCACCTCGTGTTTTGTCCACCAGGCCACCTCTGCATCTACTGAAAATTGATGATGATGATGATGACGATGACGATGACATGATGATGATGACGACGATGATGATGACGACGATGATTATGATGGTGATGGTGATAGTTTTGAACTATTTTGTTTTTTAAAAAAGTACGGTTTTACATAT
>JADBJO010005436.1:105000-112500 GCA_016801955.1 Conus betulinus
CGTACATACATGGTCAAAATTATATTATAGATAATAAATATTATAATCGAGAATCAAGGGTGCATTCAAGACATTGCAAGCGCTTAAAGCATCTTTGGGCAAAATATGGATATGTGCATTGAACAAAAGTGGATTTACCATCAGGCTTAAGTTATACAGCAGTGGTCCAGACTCTCCTGCATTAGGGCTGTGGGACATGCGCATTGTGTTACAGGGAAATGAAGTTACTAGACCAGATCCCCTGTCACTGTCTCCTGAAAATCACAGGCGTCTCATGGAAGGACCAGTCGTTCAACATGAAAGGTCTATTCTGCTCCGAGTTCTCCAGCCTCAGTGTTCAGCTGAGATGGACTGGGCGTTTGGCTGTAAACAGAGATTTGCCAGTGGTGAATGAAGTATGAAGTATTTAGACATGAAGGACAGAAGGCTGGATCCTAAAATATGGCTCTCCAGTTTGGGGCAGCCATCAGACCGGTAGTGTCACTGACGTTTTAGGATATCCGTGTCTTCAGAATATACGCCCTGTTCAGCAATACCCCCAATCTGTGACGAAACACAAAGCTCATCCAAAAACAACCTGAAATGGGCAGAGAAAATACAATAACATTTCATGACTTTACCATCGTGTATGACTGAGTTGAAGCAAGAGAATCAGCATTGTGTTTGCATAACAATAGAAAAGATGGACAAATGCATCCAAGGTATTTAAATATGATTGGATAAGAGCACACACACACACACACACACACACACACACACACACACACACACACACACACACACATATATATATATATATATATATATATATATAGATATAGATATAGATATATAGATATATACAGAGAGAGAGAGAGGTGTGTGCGTGCGCGCGCGCGCGCGTGTGTGTGTGTGTGTGTGTGTGTGTGTGTGTGTGTGTGTGTGTGTGTGTGTGTGTGTGTGTGTAATAGAAACAGAGACAGGGAGCACTTAGATACGATATTCAGTTTCAAAGAACCAAACCCAAAAAGATGACCTCAACATTTTTTCTATCAATGGCCATGAACAAAAACCTAACACTATGATAAACCTTCACCCCACAATAAACAGAAGCAGTGGACAGTTTTTTTCTCTGTCTTTACATGCAAACACATAGACATAATGGACTCACTCTATCCATGATCTGTTCTTTTCCTCCTTTCGTGCAAATATCCAACAACAAGTTTTAATCACGTATCTCCTGTCTCCAACTCTATCCCAACTTTTTTCACATTAATTGTAAGTCCATCTTACTAAGCACTGAGCACTTATTTTCCTGGTGTACTGGCAATTAAAAACAATCAGCCGGATGAATGACGAAATGATTATCAAGTGTTCTTGAGTTGCAGGCAACTACAGACAGTGGGTAGGTAGAGAAAGAGGCCCACCAACCCGAAAAAAAAAATGTTGGAATGGGGTGGATATATTTGGTAGAATAGGATGTGGAAGGGGTTAGCAAAGCCAATCAAAGTGTTGAAGATAAAGGGGCAGCAGGAGAAGGAAAAGGAGAGGCGGTAGAGCAGAAAAAGGGGTAGAGGAGGGGGTGCAGAAGACACAGAACGACATTTTTTTTTTTTTTTTCTTTTGTGCTAACTCCGTGACGAGTTTGGCACAAGATGGTAAAAGAACATGCCCATCGCTTTCGCTGTTCTTGTTTTTAACTGGACAGATGAGGGATGGGGTCGTGGGGCGAAAGTGAAGTTGTTGTAGCCTGCCCACTCTTCGTCCCTCCTTGTATACATCCTTCCCTCCTTTTCCCTCTTAGAAAAAAACAAAGAAAAGGACCAACAAATACAGCTTTGAGCTTTTTCACTGCTATCCTTCCTTAGCTGTAAATACCAAACTCATTCCATAATGAGCATTATGAAAGGAAAGAAACACACACGTCAAAACACAAATGTCAGGTATTCAATTCACCACTTCCCCCATTATCCTTTCTTTCCGTCCTTCCATCCAAAGACTCTTTATTTGCATGTCTTCAAACCCTGCTTCTCTGCCCCACCCCGCTCCACTCCCTTCTCTACGGCATCTCATCCTTGCCCACCCACTATTCCGCTATTCATCTCTCCTCAATCCTTTCCTGGTCCCTAGCGTAACTGATTACCATGCCATTCTAGAGAACAGACGACACAAAAAGGTTAGCAGGACGTCTCACATGCCCATCCCCTTGCATGGGATCATGTTAGCCATCTGCATCAATGTCAAGTTCTTATATTTGAATTCCGTGTTGCTGGTGTTCTGTTTGAATAACAGAATGATTATTGGGGATAAGAAATGAGCTATTGCAGCAAAGATATAAATCTTTTCATGTCTGTTTTAGTTACGACATATTCTAGCCTTTCTCAGTGTGATATGTTTTTTTATGTGTTGGTTCACATTGTACAGTGGATACAGAATCCGAAGATACAACGTCTGTTTTGGTCTTTAAATAGTTTTAACAGTCTCTACAGCAGAGAGAAAATTGGATAACAGCAAGTTAGGAAGTATGAATCATCACAGAAGTGTGGTTTAGAAGATGATGCATTTACATAGAAAGTCACACACACACACACACACACACACACACACACACACACACACACACACACACAAAGAGAGAGAGAGAGAGAGAGAGAGAGAGAGAGAGAGAGAGAGAGAGAGAGAGAGAGAGAGAGAGAGAGAGAGAGAGAGAGAGAGATACGTATCTGTCCGAACACCTCGGACCAACAACCCCTAGAAACCAAGACTGGTTTGATGAGAATGACGCAGAAGTGCAGACACTGCTGTCAGAGAAACACCAGCTGTTCAGAGCGCACCAGAATGACCCCACATCACAAGCTAAGGAAGATGCCTTCACCAGCGCAAAAAAAAAAAGTGCAGAAGAGGCTTCGCGTAATGCAAGATGCCTGATTAAGCAAAAAGGCCGATGAAATCCAGGGCTACGCAGACAGTCATGACACCAAGCGTTTTTCTACGACGCTCTGAAGGCTGTGTATGGACCCCAGTCCTCCGGCTCCTCCCCCCTCCTCAATGCAGATGGGACCCAGCTGCTGACAGAAAAGAAGCAGATTCTGGAGAGATGAGCTGAACACTTAAACCAGGTTCTCAACCGCCCTGCCTCAATCAACGACGAGGCCATTGCACGCCTACCTCAAGTGAAGATCAGGCAAGACCTTGACACCCTCCCTCTCCCCATAAACACACACACACAGAAGAAGAAGTCAGAAAGGCAATCAAACAACTTTCCTGTGGCAAAGCGCCAGGATCTTATGCAATTCCTGCCGAAGTTTACAAATCAGGAGGCCCAGTCTTGACACAGAAGCTGACGCAGCTCTTCCAGTCCATGTGGAATGAAGAGAGGTCCCACAACAGTTGAAAGGTGCCAACATTCTCCACATCTACAAGAAAAGGCAGCCGCCAGTCCTGCGACAATCACCGAGGTATCTCTCTCTTGTCCATAGCTGGGAAGATCATGGCTCGTGTCCTGTTCAACCGCCTTCTACTACACCTTGAGCAGGGTCTCCTCCCAGAAAGCCCAATGTGGCTTTCGTGCAGAACGTGGAACTGCGGACATGATATTTGCTGCACGACAGCTCCAGAAAAAATGCCAAGAGCAGCAGATTGATGTTTGTGACCTTTGTCGATCTGACTAAGGCCTTTGATACGGTCAGCAAAGATGGCTTTTCGAAGATCATGGAGAAATTTGGCAGTCCCAGCAGGTTCATTACGATCGTCCAACAGTGCCACGACGGCATGATGATGAAAGTACTGGATGATGGAGACGAGTCAGAAGCCTTTCCAATGACTAACAGCGTAAAGCAAGGCTGCGTTCACGCCCCTACACGCTTCAGCATGGTCTTCTCCGGCATGCTGACAGATGCCTTCCGTGACTGCCAGGGTGGTATACACGTCAGATACAGAACTGACGGTGGGCTGTTAAACCTCAGGCGACTGCATGCTATTACAAAGGTGAAAGAGACCATCATCAGGGTCATCTTGTTTGCTGATGATTGCGCCCTCAATGCCAGCACAGAGCAGATGATGCAGCACGAAATGGACTGCCTCTCACGAGCCTGCGACAACTTCGGTCCCACCATGTGTGTGTGTGTGTGTGTGTGTGTGTGTGTGTGTGTGTGCGCGCGCGCGCTGTGTAAAATAACATCAAGAAACCAAGTCAATATAACAATTATTTCTGCAGGTGAAGAAATCAAAACACAATCTAAATAAATGAACAAAAAAAAAAAAGGAATTATTTCGCTAGGTGACAATGCACAGTCTGAAAGAACAGCCGCCTGAATCTCACATGGGAAAGTAGCCGCTAGCAAAGAAACAGAGAAATATAATATCTGCTCTGCAATTCACTTCACTTCAATTCAATCAACTTTATTGTCCATCGGAAATTTTTCTTCTGCTCCACATCATTTCGCAAGTACATAACACCTTACAAAGAGACATTATAATTCGTTACATAAAAGCCTGTGTTAGTATATGTATTTGTATACTCAACACAGTCCCCCCCTCCCCATCCCCCCCACACCTGCAAATACACACGCACACACACGCACACACATACACACACACGCACGCACGCACGCACGCATACACATACACACACACACGCGCGCGCGCGCGCGCTTACACACATGATATAAACATTAAATCCATAAGACATAAAACATTACATAGATCATAACAACAATACATAAAAACACAAACTCACCCACACCAATGCCCAAACACTAAAACACACACATACACACACACACACACACACACACACACACACACACACACGCGCGCGTACACCCCCCACCCCCTACCCCCCCACACACACCCCCCCCCCCCCAACACACACACACACTCACACACACACAGGATGCAAGATGATTTATTCTCATCCATAACTCGTAGGCTACAAGAAATATCTTCTACATATCAATTTCCCGTAAGACAGAAGGGTGCATATGCACGTCTGTCACAGCACCCCAGTTTTCACCGACCCCTCACACCTCTGTACCACTTACTTCCCACTTGTGGGTAAGTAGAAAACTGCATTAACAATGCACCATTACTTTAAACTGATGCTGCAGAGTCTAACGGAATCATTTGTGGGCAGATTGTCACAGTAAATATGGCGGAATACTTAACACTATATTGTAATTTGATCATTTTTCATTTATTTAGACTAAAGCATAGTGTCTGTTACTTATTATGTCTCGAGAGGATATGTTTGTCAAAACCTCTCGACTGTTTATATTGTGTGTTACATAAGTGTTATTTTGCACCTTATTTTATGCTTTTTTTTTTTTTTTTTTACAATTATATGATTTTGGTCACCTACTCTACCAGCAAAAAACAAGTATTTCAATTGACGGTTAAATAATCATTGATTCTGAGACTGATGTTATCTTCTGCCCTAGCCAGGCAATCGATAATGCTCGCTGAGACTTAGTCGTGGAAATACAGATGAATGATTCGTACTTTGTGGCAAAAGAAAAAAGATCTTGAAAACCATATATATATATATATATATATATATATATATATATATATGTGTGTGTGTTTGTGTGTGTGTGTGTGTGTGTGTGTGTGCTACAAGAAAAAGTAAAAATTAAAAAAAAAAGGTCAGAAAGGAACAAAAATAGGATAATAACAATACAAAGAAGAAAAGAAAGAAAGAAAAGAAAAAAACAAAGTAAAGAAGAGAACAACAAAGCAAAGCAAAGAAAGAAAGACAATAAAGAAAGAGCAGTAAAACAGACAGACAGACAGACAGACAGAAAGAAAGAAAGAAAGAAGGAAAGAAGGAAAGAAAGAGAGGTAAAGTAAGTTAAGAAAGACAAAAAAGAAGGGAAGAAAGTAAAAAAAAAAAAAAGTAGAAAAGAGTTTGAGAGAAAGAAAGAAGACAGAAGCAACAGAAAAGACAATGAATAAGAAAGAAAGAGAGGAAAGAGAAAAATAACACAGCAATGTGGCAGCTGCAGCCAAGCGGTGACTGAGAGGTCAAAGAAGCGAGGCAACACAGATGGAGAAGCACGAGATATGGGTGTTGGCGTGATGAAGTTACCCTGGTGACTTTAATCTTCCTCTCTTATTACATCTGACTGAGTGTGTGTGTGTGTGTGTGTGTGTGTGTGTGTGTGTGTGTGTGTGTGTGTGTGTGTGTGTGTGTGGTGGGGTTATCTTGACTATGCCTAGTAGGTCAACGGGAAAACACGCAGGTTGATAGAGAGAAACAGAGACACACAGACACAGAAACACACGAACGCATGAGCGAACGCACGTGTGCTTACGCGCGCGCGCACACACACACACACACACACACACACACGCTTGTACGCACGCGCGTGCGGCGCGCGCGCACACACACACACACACACACACACACACACACACACACACACACACACACACACACAAGAAAATAGTCGCTAACCACAGAACAGACAATATTTCTCTGAAGACATATACTGATATGATTAGGGTCACTGAAAACTCACATCCCATTAAGACCCAAAGGCAAATAGGGAAAGACAAAACTGTTTTGCTACATACCTTGTACCTTCGTGTCAAACTTCCAATGAGATACATAACTAAATATCTCACCCGCAGCCATAGTTGTTTCTGTAGATAACTTGTGAGTTGGAAGAGATGTCTTCTGCATTGTAAGTCCTCACCGGATGCAGAACAAAGATATACATCTCCCCACACTTCCACACTACTCCACTTTCTCCTTGAAGGAAAACAGAAAGCTGGACCACTGACCCTCTCTGGTCACTAGCTGAAGCAGGAAAGTCCAATCAAGCCATTTGTGAGAGGAGCTTCGCGGCAGCAGTAGAAGTAGTAATAGTAGTAATACTGACAGTTTATCATAGCAGCCCTGCTAACCACATACAGCCTTTTCAAGAACAAGGGGAAACTCCCATCTAGAAATGTAACAAACAAGAAAGACGCATCTATCCATAACATGGTAGCTCAACTGCGGACATCCTTAAAGTAACATACGCAAAAGTGAAACTACTGAGCCGCCCGAAACGAAGGAAAAAAGCAAATGACAGAACAGGCACTTTCCATGTCAACCTATCGGATCTCCTTCAGGCAGGCCAAACAATATCAAAAACAATGAAACAAAGGCAGTCACTTACTTCTTTGATTTTGACGCAGACTGTGGCGTGAGTGAAATATTTAAACTATGGAATGGCAGTGAAAAGAAGAAAGAAGACGTTTGAGGAAAGAGTGGACAGATTAACACAGTAATGATAAGTTAAAAAGAAGAAGTGTGTGGGGAAAACATAATAGTAACATAATAATAATGAAAGTAATAATGATAACATAGTAATAATAACTATAATGATAATAATAATGATGGGTATAATGATAATAATAATATTTTTTAAATAATGATAATAACAATAATAACAATATAATGATGATCATGATGATGACGACGACAAAAATCAATAATAATGATAATGGTAATAATCATATTACAGGGATATGACT
>JADBJO010005436.1:117500-122500 GCA_016801955.1 Conus betulinus
ACACACACACACACACACACACACACACACACACACACACGCACGCACACACACACACACACTGTACTCACGCATGATCGATTACCATGCAAAATCTTTATAAACACAGACAGAGACAGACAGACAGACAGACAGACATACAAAGGAATAGACAGGCAGACAGGCAGGCAGGCAGGGAGGCAGGGATGCAGGCAGGCAGACAGACAGAGAGACTCTTCAACCATCTCTTGGTGTTGTCCGAATAAGTGGATTGTCAATGTGGTATTACTTTACACCGACAGTGGCGATGACTAGCAGTCTGAACTTTGAAAGCAAGCACTACTGACAGCTAAATGTTACAAAGCATTAAATGAAAGACATGCTAGGCTCAGATAAACTGGTCGTAATTGCTGTTTATTTGTCTTTTCTTTTCCTAAGGAGGGAAAAAAGGTCTAGAGAGCGTCTGAGAGCGATACTGACGTTGATGTAGTCAGTGAAACCGTCAGATTGTTTTCATGATAAAAAGAACGCCGGGTAAAAAAAACTAGAAAACAAATAAAGCGGAAAAAGTGTGACACATAATCAAAGAAACTATGTCAATAAGAACTTTCTTCTTACAGGTGAGGAAACTAGAATTCAACGAGCACAGAAATCAAACTGAATGAACAAACAGGTCACACTACCTGGTGATATAATGCACAAGTAAAAACAGCTCTCTGAATCTCATGTGGCCCGAATTCCCACAAGGAAGAAAAATATAACCCAGTGTATCTCACTTGAACAGTGAATTGTTCACGCTGATAACTCGAAAGCGGCTAGAGAAGTCTTTTACTTCTGAAGCCCCCGCCAGGCACAGAGTGAAAGTATGCGTCATTAACAGCACACCAGTTCTCACACTTCCATGCCGCTCTTTTTCTTACCTCATGGAAACAGAAAGCTGAATGTCCGACCCACTACTGTCTTTAGATTTTGTTGCAGGGTTTCATGAAGTGTTCAGAATTTCATAGCAGAGATAGAAATAACGAGGAAAGAGACATTTTTCCTCGATTTCCTTGTTCCTAGGAAGCCAAGGCAACATTTCCGCACTTAAAACAGTGCATTTAGCTTTTTCCCAAATCGTTACTACTTGACTTAAGTGTATCTTCCTGCCAGATATGATGGTCTTGTTCAATGTTTGTCTGTCTGCTGATAACATGAGCATGACATTGGCTTGTCCGTCCTGAAATGAACCCAAACAGGATTTGGAAGGTTTATTGCATACACGAAGCTGATTTGACAGTTTTCTTTTCTGGAAGTTGTGCTGCTGGCATAGTCTTTACTTTCTGGCCTGCAGGGTTCTGTCTCAAAAGTTTTGACGTATGGCTACATAAACTGCTATTATCTTCTCCAACACTATAGATTATTCCAAGTGTGTGAATTCAGCTGTACCAGAAATACTTGTAAGCTTTGGTGTTTTAGGAACCAGTGATGAGGGAAGGATGTAACAAACTCTAGTCTACAGAAACCTTGCATACGTTGACATGTAACTCCTCATAATGTATTGTACTACGATTTTTCTTTTATTTAGGTTCAACACAGATGGCAGTATTGTTTTGCACTTTTTCATGTCTGCTACTTGCGGCATCAGAAGAAGACATATATTCTAATATTCACTTGTTTTACTTGTATTGCATACTGAGTCAGCGTTACATTGCACTCCTGTTCTCTTTTATAAAACTGATTTTGTTTTCCGCGAGGGAATAATCACTACCAGCAGGTATCACACGTGTAAATTTCAACATATTCTGATCTTGTATTCTGTGTTAGTGCACAATGAAATGCCTGATGTTTCTGAAACCAATATCAACTTCTATCACAGTGAGACGTTTTTGATGATGTTAGCAGAAATGTAAGTGTGCAAATACAAGGATTTTATGGAAATAAAAACAAGTAAACCCATATAAATTTCAAGAGAAAATTTGAAACTGATGAGGAAAAAAGTAAACAAAGAAATATGGTAGGCATAAAGGCAAATAAAAAGAAAAGAGAAAGGAGTGTAAAGCAAGAAAGAAAACAAGCAAGGAAACGCGAAAAAGGAAAAAAGAAACCAACAAAAGAAGAATAGAAAGTAGAAAAATAAGAAGGAAACAAAAAAAAAAAGAAAAGTCAACAAATAAGATTATAGAAGACGAAACAAACGTAAGGACCCGAGAGAGAGAAAGAAAGAAAACGTAAGGGAAGAAAGAAAGAAAGAAAGAAAAAAAAGAAAAGAAAGAAGTAAAGAAGTAAACAAAGTAAAAAAAAAATGAATACAGCCTTAGAATGAGGACAGAAAGAAAAAAAAAAAAAAAAAAAGGAAAGAAGCGAACAATGTAAGAAAACAAATTAAAAAAAAAACATTGAAGAGAAAGAAAGAAAGTGAAAAGAGAAAAAAAAAGAAAGGACCGGAAGCAAGAAGGGAGATGAGAAACACAGAAAAGAAACTGGATGACAGTGAGTGAGAAAGAACAGAAGGAAGAGAGGGAAGACAGCAGCGTGACAGCTGCAGTCAAGTGGAGACCGAGGTCACTAAAACGATGCAGTGTGAAGGGAGGAGGAGGGAGAATGGGTGACGGTGTGTAATGAAGTTACCCTGCTGACTTTAGCCGTCCCCTCTTATCACATCCGACGTGCGATCAATCTAGTCAACGCCTTGCAGGCCAACTCTCTCTCTCTCTCTCTCTCTCTCTCTCTCTCTCTCTCTCTCTCTCTCTCTCCCCTATCACACACGCACGCACGCACGCACGCACGCACGCACGCACGCACGCACGCACGCACACACACACACACACACACACATACACACACACTGACAGACTCTATTTGCATGGTGACGTAGACTGACATCCTTTACTTGTATTGCAAACGTCCAGTAAGTTTCAAAGATGGATAGAAAGCCAGAGAGACCTAATGGGAGGAAAAGCTGACACTCTTAACAGACATGGTAACACACATTCTGCTCAGTCAGGGCAATACAGTAGAGAGAGATTATTTGTTAAAGACAGTCAACAAAGAGACCCCTACATCACATAGAAGTAGACTGACTAACAATGGACATCGGTCTAGGTTTTGCAAAATGCGAAAACTTAAATGTGTGTTATTCCCGGAACACAAAATATTAAGGTGTGTTCAAATGAGCTTGTAGAAACACATCACTGTCACATGTAAAGACAGTAAAAACTTAGTTGATACAAAGACGCGTGTGCACAATCACACGCACGCATGCACGCATCACGCACGCATGCACGATAATGCTACTTTTAGTAATATCACGGGGCGTCTTTGCATAACAACATGTCATCTAGACTTCAAATATTGAGAGAGAGAGAGAGAGAGAGAGAGAGAGAGAGAGAGAGAGAGAGAGAGAGAGAGAGAGAGAGAGAGAGAGAGAGAGGTTGTCATTTGATGAAACTAAGTGAATCTTTAGCCCAAAAAACACAACCCAGTCGTTAACCTGTTGGAACTGAAATTCTTTCTGGGGAGATGCATTTCCAAAATATGAAGCATCATTGAAAAAAAAAAATCTGTTTTCAACTTATTACCTCACCAGAACTTAAGAACAACTAGTCACAAAATTAAAAGGGGAAAGACCACACTGCATTTCTGAATACATTGTGAAGCAAACTGACAGTAACTCGCACGTTAAACTTCCAAACGAAAGCACAACACATCAACTAACCTGCTTGCAGAACTTGCTCTGGTAGATAACTGTAGATAGCGACAGATGTCTTCCACGTGTCTCGTAGTCACCAGACACAGTGAACGTGAGCTCTCACCCACCTCTCATACTCCATGCCATTCACGTCCTTCTCAATGGAAACTGGAAAGCTTGGTTATCGACCGACCATGACTGCTAGCTGAATTTGCAAAGTCTGATCAAAATCACTTGCGTGCGAGAGCTTCGCGAGAGAGTCGGTCATAAAATGGCGTGAAGAAGAACAAGACCTCTTTCCTCTCTGTCTTCGATCGTTCGGCGAGTGTCCGAGAGAAATGCCCTCTTTCTGTCGTGTGATGGAGCTGAAATGAAACTGAACTGTTTCATGCATTGACTGCTTTCTCGTCATTTTTCAGTTGAAGTTACAATCACCAGTTGTTTATTATGTGCGGCGTTCTGTTTAATGTCATCCATAGTTTGTAGAACAGTCAGGCATCGACATTCTGTCCAGAATAGCTTTTGGACTGAAAGAGAAGAAGAACCAGGCCATTCTGTTAATCTTTTCTTTTATGGTCCTGTCATCATCATCATCATCATCAGCAGCAGCAGCAGCAGCAGCAGCAGCAGCAGCAGCAGCGTTATAATTATTGTTATTGCCATTGATGTTATCATCATCATCATCACATCATCATCATCATCATCATCATCATCATTATCATCATCATCATCATCATCATCATTGTTATCGTTTCTATTGTTGTTGTTATATCATCACCATCATCATCATCATCATCATCATCATCATCATCATCATCTTTGTTATTATATCTATTATTGTTGTTGTATCATCAACATCATCGTCATCATCATTATCATCATCACATAGAATAAGAGGGGTTCGTGTAAGTGTTAGGGTGACAGAAGTAGAAGGATGGACTGTGCTTCCATAATACCATGCTCCATATATGGTAAACCTCTAACAGTTCACAGCCCCTATGGCCATTTGTTTATGGGACTTTAACCTCTCACCCTTTAGAGGGATCATAATTGTTGTGATGGTGGTGTTGTTGGATGTCTTTTTTTTTTTTTTTTAGCAAATACATGCCCCAAAATTTGTACATAATTGATGTCTTAGAGTGGTGTAGAATAATGTTAAAGATACGAACTATAGATATATTAGCGATGGGACAAATACAGCATAATTTTAGTCGTACTTGTGGTGGTAAAAGTGTCGATTACTGCCGCTACTTTTGTTACTAAACTAGAACATATATATCACAATTGTAAGAGATGAATGCAAAAATGGAACGGACGTGGACAAAACGCTGTGCTAAAAGATTTTTCTAAC
>JADBJO010005436.1:127500-132500 GCA_016801955.1 Conus betulinus
TGTGAACATGCATCTCAATAGGTTTCGATACAACGGATAAAAAAGAGATATTGGTCTAAAATTGTTTAAATCAGTGAGGTCTCTTGATTTGGGTAAGGGGATGACTTTTGCAGCCTTTAGACCACATGGGAAGACATTCTGATCAATGCACAAATTATAAACATACGTAGGGTATCAACAATGTAAGGTAGAGCAAGCTTGAGTATAGAAGCATTTAAGTTATCTGGACCCATTGCTTTTTTTTTATTTTTAAGTTTTGAAATTAAGGAACCAACTTCATTAATAGCAAGCAAGGGGATGCTAAATGAATTTCTTGTATTTAATCGTTCTTGGCAAAACGACTGGAGAACAGCTGGGAGTCTCTCATATCGATTAAAAAATGTAACATTGGCAGCTGTCTGTACCGATTCGGTTAAATGAAGGAAATGATTGTTGAAGTGTTAGCAGACCACATAGTCGCAGTATTATCTGATTTCTTTTTGACTTGTCAGTTATTTCATTAACAGCACGCCATAGTGATGCTGTATCCCTGTTTGCGTTTATCAGTTTCTTGAAATGCTCAGATTTTGATTTTCTAACTAGATCTGATACTCTGTTTCTCTGCTTTTTATATTCATCTTTTTTTTTTGCGGTTTTAAGTGCATCCCTTAGTGCCATTTCTATAATAATGTCTTTTGTCAGCCAGCTGGGAAGTACTCTGTGTTTTACCCTTTTTCTTCTAAGTGGAGCATGTTTATCAACGATTGAGAGAAAGATATTATACCAGGTATTATACGCTTCATTTGGATCTGTGTAATTGAGTACACTGTAGAAAGGAGCTAAGCTTAAGTCGAGGAAAAATTCATCCTTACTGAAATTTTTGAAGCAGCGATATTGAATGGTTGTGTGGCCTTTATTCTGTTGCTTTGGAAGTTTACAAGACCAAGTGCACAAAATGAGACAGTGGTCGCTTATGCTTTTGTTGCCCACAGTTATATTGGATACCATGGCTTTGTTGTTCGTGTAGATATGATCCAGCAATGTAGAAGATGTCTTTGCGATTCTAGTTGGATTATGAATAAGCTGATGCAAGCCAAGTGTGTGGTGGTCGCATCCCAGGCAGGCTGCCGTTTTAACAGATCAATGTTAAAATCACCGAGAAGAATGACATTTGGATAGCTCTTATATACCTCATCCATCATGCGTACAAAAGTTCATACCACGGGAAGGTGGCAGCGGATTCCTATACATATATCCAACTAGAAGAGGGGCTGAGTTGGAGGGTTTTACCTGCAGCCACATGCATTCAACATTATCAGGCTCAAGGTCACGCCGCCGCCTTTTTGTACAGTGAGCGATGCTTTGATGAATGTATATTCCGAGTCCTGTTTCACCAGAGTGATTTGCATCGCGTCGGACAAAGTTATAGTTAGTTATGGATAAAGCTGTATCAGTGAAACGGGAGTCAAGGCGAGTTTCACTGAGACCAAGCAGATGAATAGAAGGGGATTCGTTTAGAAGAAAACAGATATCATGAATCTTATTTGGTAGATGATAAACATTTAGGTGACCAATGCGTAATCCAGTATCAGTATTAATTACATTACAATGGTCCATTGTATTAATTCTAGAGCAAAGTCCTGTGCAATAAAACAAAACAGATATACTGTTTACAACAACAATTAAAAAATATAAAATCAGCAATTATAAAATATCCAAGAACACACAAAGTTCAAAAAGCAGGGCAATGAAGTTCAGTCCAAAGGACAATCCAAGTATGTGTATGATAACAATATTCAGGAAAGTATGACCAACCAAGAAAAATGTCGCTTTCAAGCTGTCCGGGTCACAATAGTACAGTCATCCACAGTAACTAAGCAATACAGGGGGGAACAAGACTCACAGGGGGGGGGGGGGGGGGGGGGGGGTAGGGAGGAGGAGTCAGCGCGTGGTGGGAAGGTGGAGGTGAGACGGAGCAAGCAGGAGGGGAAAGAAGACACGGCTGGGGGGGTGGGGGGGGGGAGGGGGTGGAGCTGAGCGGCTGGGGATGGGTAAATTTGGGCGGGAGGAAGGGTAGGCAGAAGGTTAGGCAAGGGCTCAGGCCTGCGCTTGGAAGGCGAGGCAGTAAGCTGTTATCTGAATTCCAGATACCGGAATTTCTGTTAAGCAGGGGGAGAGGGAAGATAAGGATGCATTTGTGCCCAAGGATTGAAAGGCAGAGGAGGGAAGGGGGAGAAAGGCCACATGGGCGGAAACATCGGCATTGATGTAATGGGAGGTCTGTAAAGTACGGCATGGGTGGCATTGCATGGCGGGGAAAGGTTTCATTAGAAGAAGAAGAATTGGATTCCTGGTGGACACTTTCAGGGAGCATTGTCCAAGTGACTGTTTGAACTACGTTGAACTGTCTCTGGGGGTAAATTTGTAGGACAGGAATCAGGACGATTTCTTACTGACTGGGGGTACATGGGCTGCACACTCCGACAGAACTCAATAGGGACAGGCTGCTTGACTTGGTTTTTCTTTTAATTTTGAAGATTGTGGTCTGGTATGGTTTGTTGCAATGGGCCGTTCCTGAAACAGCTCTGGGTTTGCCCCATTACCCGTATTCCGTGGAGGCCGGTTCACACGGAGTGCCAGAAACTGAATGATTTGCCGTAACCAGAGCGATAAGCCACTGGCAGACAGGTGAACACCATCCGATGTGAAATAGCTTTGAACGATCCTAAGATTTTGATCAACGAAATTTTTGTTTCAAACAAAAACATGCATTTGTTTCTGCACATAGGACATGCAGCTCCCTATTCATCAAATTGATGAATTTCAAAGGAATAGGTTTTCTAGGAAGTAGGGCAGAGACAGCAATTTTGGCAGCAGGAAAAACTCTTTTCACCTGTCCCAGAAGGTGACCAAAGTCCTGCTGTAGCGTGTCTACAGAGTAGTGTCTGTGAAGGTCGTCCCCCCCCCCCACATGCAATGCCACCCGCTGCACATCCTCTCGTACTGCACAATCTCTGAGGGCAGCAGTGACGTCAGTCACCTTCGCCCCAGGCATTGTGCGTACATGGGTGAGCCCCGTCCTGTCCAGTCTCTGTCGGTCAATATACTGAAGGTTAGAATCCCCCACAATGAAGTTGACAATTTTGCCTTTCGGGGAGACGGATCCTGAACTTTGGGGTTAGTTTTGATTGAGCTGTCGGTCAGAGACTGCTGTGGTATTACCTATGACAGGGGTGGAGTCAGTCTGCTGTCTGTCAAAGGCTGGTTTTGTTGTTGGTGACAGTGACGGAGTCGGTCACAGCGTGAGTGACAGTCTGTTCTTTGTCAGCCGTAACACCACTATGCTTAGTACCCACGTCGCTAGATTGTTCCAGTTGTTTTAGTTCTGGCTGCGATGACTTTTTTGATGACTTTACAGTGGACGTGGTATGGTGTTGACAATCACGAGCTGATTTCAAGAGGTGCTTTTGACGGTCAGACACACTGTCAATCAGCTTCGTTTGTTCTTTCAGCTGATTGCGTAGTGTGTTGCACTCATCTTGCAGACTGTCAATTTTCTCCTGCATCGTCTTTTAAGATCCTAAGTTTGCTGTCAATCTGAGTTTTAATATCTGCATCAAGGCTTTTGATGCAAGATATACAGACAGATGCAGTGAAAAAAGAGAGCACTGGATGCAGTTCATAGCTGTGCTTGTACTGGCATTGGTGGTGGTGGGGTCTGTGTTGTCAGTAGAAGTGTCTCCTCTGTGGTGGTTGTGTCAGTCTGACTAGTAGTTGTTCTGATCTCCGGGATAGTCTGGTCAGTGTCACTGGTAATTGTTCTTATCTCTGGGGTAGTGAGGTCAGTGTCACTGGTAATTGTTCTTATCTCTGGGGTAGTGGGATCAGTGTCACTGGTAATTGTTTCTTAGTGGGGTCAGTGTCTGGGGTAGTGGGGGTAGTGGGGTCAGTGTCAGTGGTAGTTGTTATCTCTGGGGTAGTGGGGTCAGTGTCACTGGTGGTTGTTATCTCTGGGGTAGTGGGGTCAGTGTCATTAGTAGTTGTTATCTCTGGGTAGTGGGGTCAGTGTCATGGTAGTTGTTATCTCAGGGGTAGTGGGGTCAGTGTCACTGGTGGTTGTTATCTCTGGGGTAGTGGGGTCAGTGTCACTGGCAGTCTCTGTGACATCACTGTGACATCACTGTTGACCTCACAGGACTGTGAATCACACAGTGATGCAGACTCCGTGGTGACAGGCATGATGACGTGGTGGCTGGCTGTATCTCCAAGTTCAACGATAACGGGGCCTTCACACTGAGTTCCTGCATTGTCCTGCTGCTGGTCACTGTTGGCATTGTCCTCAGTGATGTAGCCCAGCGCCCTGTGCTCGTCCCACACATGGCTGGCATCCATACCAGAGTCCTGGAGTTTGCCCACCATGGCACACAATATTTGAAATTCAATCTTTGCCCATGCCTCACACTTACTTAAACCCCTGGACTAAGCATGAGCCAGCACCCCTTTTTTTTTCTTGTTATTTTTTTGAGGAAGTAGAGTGTTATAGTAAGACATTTTTCCGTGTCATGTTTGTAAATTGAACAAATGTCTTCGCTAAATTGTATTTCGAAACCTCCTCTCACAGCACAGCGGTACTTTGATAACTTTATTACCCTCATCCCTGTCTTCCCATATAATATTGAACGGAGAGTCAGGGACAGGGTCATTCAGGTAGCGAAGAGCCAAAGCATCACGCCAACGAGTGAGAGTTTTTAGTTGGGAACACCTGAAAGTTTTCTGTTTCGTCGTGTCGAGCGTGGCTTTTAGTTCAGGGTTGTCTGACTGTACATTGCTAACAGCAGACTGCATCGTCAATTACTGTGGACGACTTGACCATGTTGGGGGGGGGGGGGGGGGGGGGGGGGGGGGGGAGTTACATGTAGACTGTGATGGCCATATTGGCCGGGGAAGACGTGCTGTACTGTAGCTGTCACTTGTGAAGAGTAGTTTAAGCACAACACAGACAGGATGGAGTGGGGAAAACC
>JADBJO010005436.1:137500-145000 GCA_016801955.1 Conus betulinus
GAGACAGAAAGGGATGTATCAGGAACACACGATGAGTTCCGAAATCGAAAAGGTATCCAAAAAAAAAAAAAAAAAAATTCTGCGCTCCACTGGTGACATCAACTCAAGAAGGAACATTATTTGACACTAGGAGACACAGGACGTGGAAAACGACATTCTAGTGCCGTAACGGATCTTGAGTCTCTTCGCAGAAAGACTGGACTTATTTCGTTTGACCTTGAAGCAGTCACGGATGATAAAGATGTACATAAACTTTGAAAATGTCTGAACAATGCGCTATATGTCATGTATTTAAGATAATATGCCGTGGCGCGCGCGCGCGCACACACACACACACACACACACACACACACACAAATATGTTTCATTGCCGCGCTTTTTTTTTTTAATTGTCAAAGATAGAGAGAAGGAGGGAGGGAAGAACGTAGAGAGAGATAGACATAAATACAGACAGATGGAAAACATAATCAGAAATAGAGATGGGGGGAGAGAGAGGGGGGGGGGGGTTGACAGACAGACAGATATAATTAAGAGAGAGAACTGACAGACAGACAGACAGAGGAATCATTAACTATCTCTTGGTGTTGTCCACATAAAGCAATTTGTCAATATAATCTTACTTAACTTCAACCACAGAGGCGATCACTCGCAATCTGATCTTGAAAGCAAGCATTACGGATAGCTAAGTTATAGAGCTCTAAAAATGCACGTGTCAGATGTTCAAGTCTCAATTCAAAATTGGTGGTGATTCCTGTTGATTTGTCCTTTTTCTCTGGTGGAATTTAACAATTTAGGAATTTAACCATAAAGAGTTTTTTTTAACCGTTTCTCGAGAACTCATGAAGAGATGATGCTGATACTAATGTCGTGAAACTGACCGTGAGATTTTATCCAGGTAAAAAGATGGCTAGCTCAACAAATACAAAAACAATAAAAAGTGTAAAAGTATGAACCATATGTAAGGAAACCATGTGTCAACAGGCGAAGAAACTAAAACTCCACAAGCATGGACGTCAAACTGAACAAAGACAATGGCGCTGCCTGGTCGTATACACAATACACATTCTGTAAGAGCAGCTCCCTGAATCTCAGATGGCCAAGTTCCCACAACGAAGGAATATGACACAATATCTCATGTGCAGGCTGATTTGTGCACGTCGATAACTCAAGGGTTGCATTAGGTGTCTCTTATTTCTTAAGTGCTCACCAGGCGCAGGGTGAAAGAAAAGTGTCACTCACAACACCCCAGTTCTTGCACCCCCACCCCACTTACTTCCTACTTCATGGAAGATAGAAAGCTGGATGCCCGATCCATTACCACGACTCGCTATCGCTGCTGAGTTTAATGAAGTCATTGTGTGGCAGGGCTTTACGGCAGAGTAAGCTGAGGTGAAATCTCAATTAAAGCAGCGCACTGGGTTTGCAATCAGATCGTTACTGCTGGACCTAAATGTATAATGCTGCTATCTCTGTTGGTCCTGTTTAATGCATGTCCGTCAGCTGATAACGTTGGCCGGACATTGGCTTGTCTGTCATGGAATGAACCGAAACGGGAGTAGGAATACTCTTTACATACACAAACTTGATTTGACAGTTTTCTGTCAGAAAGTCAAGGTGCAAATCACAGTCACTACTTTGTTTCCAGAGTGCAGGTTTCTATTCGATGTTACCCACAGTCAGAGAATATCAAGTTTACCATTTGGCTAGAATTTTCTTTGCATCGGAAGAAGAAGAACAGAGTCAAGCCATGGTAATGCCTATCTGCGTTTTTTGTGGGCCCTTGTTATCATTGTTAATATCATTATCTTATTAATGGCGTTTTTTAATATTCAATCATGTTATGCATGCGTTATCTGGAGAATATGTTTGTTCGATAATATGATCACTATTAGTAGTAGCAATACTCAAAACGAATATATCCTCCAAATCACCTATACTATAAACAATGTAAGATATAGCTACATAAAATGCCGTTCTCCTCCAGCAAAGATCATTGAAAAATGTTAATCCAGCTGTACCAGAAACACATGTAAAGTTTGGTGCTTCAGAAAGCAGTGATAAGGAGAGGGTGTAACAACCTTTGTTGTTCGGAAATCTTGCAGGCCTCAATAGAACCTCATCCTCTTTGTACTGTATAGCACTGTTGGTTTTCATTTATTTAGACTAAAATAGACGGCAGTCTTGGGTTGTTTTTCTTACAGTTTTTATGTCTGTCAATTGCAGCGCCTGAACAAAAGATGCATTTGCGTATTTATCAAACGCTCCCTTGTCTCATTTATATTGTGTATTGAATAAGTTTCACATTGCACTCAGTTGTATGTGCCTCCATTCCATTCATTTTGTTTATCAATTTCTACAAGTATTCAATCACCGCAGACAAGTATCACAGGTGTAAATTACAAGATTTGTTTTGACCTTCCAATGTGCTTCATTGATGATAAGAATGCACAATTGTGTCTAATGTTTCTGAAAACAAAAAGGAAAAAAAAAAAATTGGCAGGCATTAGGACCAGAAGGAAACAAAGAAAGGATAGGAAGGGAAGAGAACAGATAAAAGGAAAGACAGATAGAAAAATCGAAAGAAAAACAAAGAAAGGAAAATCAAGGAAAGAAAGAGAGTGAAGAAAAAGATTGACTGAAGATAAAGTAAGAAACAGAATAAAGAAGGAAGGAAAAAATAATGGAAAGGATAATAAGAGAAAGAAAGGGGGAGGGGGGGGGGGGAGAAAGAAAAGATAGAAGGAAAATTAGCAACAAAAAAAAAGCAAGACAGAAAAAAGGAACAAAACAAGGAAAAATAAGGGGGAAAAAAACAGAAGAAGGGAAAAGAAATTAAGAAAGGAGAAAAAGAGAGACATGGGGGGGGGGGGGGGGGGGGGGGGGGTTGGGAAAACAAAGAAAAGAAGTGAAGTAAATAAATAAAAAAAAAATTAGAGAGAGGAGAAACCCAGAAAAGAAAACAGAAAAAAGCAGACAAGACAGACAGAAAAAAGGGGAGAGAAGAACGAAAGCAGTGTGGCAGCTACCAAACAGAGACCGAGGTCACTAAGACGCGATGCAGTGTGAAGGGAGAAGGAGGGGAAATGGGTGACGGGCGTAATGAAGTTACCCTGCTGACTTTAGCCGTCCCCTCTTATCACATCCGACGTGGGAGAACTCGTGAAGATGCTTTGCAGGCTAACGGCTTACACACAAGACAGGCCAACAGGCTAAAACACTGACAGGCGGACAGACAGACAAAAAGACAGACCACACACACACACACACACACACACACACACACACACACACACACACACACACGCACGCACGCACGCACGCACGCACGCACGCACACACCACACACACACACACACACGCACGCACGCACGCACGCACACACACACACACACACACACACACATATGCACGCACACACACACACACACACACACACACACACACACACACACACACACAGGGAGAGAGAGAAGGAGGAGGGAGGGAGGGTGGGAGGGAGAGAGAGAGAGAGAGAGACAGACAGACAGACACACAGACAAACAGACAGACAGACAGACAGACAGAAGGTGGGAGGGAGGGAGGGAGGGAGAAAGGGTGATAGAATGCACTAATAAGCCAAATTTGGGCAAGATGGTCTGGTAGGGAGCCTAATAGACAGACAGACACACAGACAGATTTTACCGGCATCAGAAAATATTCCGTTAAGTACAGTGACTGACAGAAAGTCATTTAGAAGCCATCAGCAAGGAAAATCTAACAACGTGATAGATACTTATATTATATTCGACCAAACCAAAATTGGAATTGCAGGGAGTGATTAAAATATAGAACACTGTGATCCCTATACTGACTGTGAGATAGGTTTTATACGCTGTTCTGACCCACAAGATCTGAAAACATTTATGTGTGAGCTCGTTATTCCATAGAGCACGAAAGATTAGGACTTGTGCTAATGAACAATAATGGATGTATAATGCTTGAAGACTATAATGCCTTAACTGCTGTGCTCACTCACTCACACACACACACACACACACACACACACACACACACACACACACACACACACACACACGCATGTACGCACGCTCGCGCGCGCATGCACGCACGCACGCATGCACACGCTTCCACGCACACGCACGCACGCACGCACGCGCGCACACTCTCACACACACACACACACGCACATACGCATGCACAAACGCACGCACGCACGCACGCACACACACACACACACACACACACACACACACACACACACACACACACACACACACACACACACATTTCTTCCCAGACTGATGAAAGTTTTTCGTCTTAATTTTGCTAGAGAAAAAGATATGTAAAGACGTGATTAATTAAAAATCTTTGGTTATATTTGTTCCTTTCTTTTCTCCAGATTGGTGCAGTGTCTAGCTGTCTTCATTCCTTCATTTGCCACAATGGAATTGGATCTCTTGCGAAGTGATGGGCGGGGAGGGGGGGGGGGGGGGGGGGGGGGGTGAATGCACGCATGCACGCACCCATGCACGCACCAACGTAAGTACGTGCATGCAAGTACTTTTTTTCAGTTTCATCAAGCAGGTGTCACTGCCTACAAACTAGTCCCTATTGAAAAATCTTAAATAAATGTTAGCAAAAACCACCAGGAAAAACGTGGACAAACGAATCACAAGATCGTTTGTCCATGTTTCTCCACGGCTCGCTAACATTTATTTAAGATTTGTCCTGATTTCCGCCTGCAGTCGTCTCACTTTGCGACTAGTCTCTGTTGAAACAGAGAGAGAGATAGAGACAGACAGACAGACAGACAGACAGACAGATAGACAAAGACAGAGACAGAGACAGACACACAGACAGAGACACAGAGACAGAGACACAAAGACACAGAGACAGAGACAGAGACACAGAGAGACACTGAGAGACACAGAGAGGGATTATATTTTAGGATGAATGTCTGGCAGTAAAAAAAGCAAAAAGAATGAAATAAAAAAAAAAGAAAAAAAACAAAAATGAAATAAAAAAAGAAAAAAAAAAAGCAAACAGAAGGAAACCCGTGGCTGATAACTCAGCAAACTATTTCTGAAGACACATTCCGAAACTCTAGCACCACTGAAAAACTCAATTTTTAATGAACTATTTCACCATAACTCAAATGTAAGCAGTGGGTTGCAGTGTTAAATGGAGAAAGACAACATTGCATTGCTACATTACATTGTGAGACAATTACCTGAACCTCATTCGTCAAAACTCCCAAAACGGGAAGAAATACAACACAACATCTCACCTTTAGTCAGATTTGTAGATAACCGGTGAGCAGCCAGCGAAGTCTTCTTACCCTCACGTCCGCACTACACAGACAGCACACCCGTTTTCACTGACCCCACGCACCTCTACTCCGCTTGCTCTCTCTTTGAGGGGAAAGCTGGGAGTCCAGCCCACCACAGTCGATAGCTGAAGGTGCGGAGTCTAATCAAGTCGTTTGTGGGCCAAGCTTCGTGGCAGAAATGGACATTAAATGGCGGGAGGAAGACCAAGACTTCTTCCCTGGCTTCGATTATTCACAGAGTGTCCAAGATAAATACCCTCGATTAAAGCAGTATGCTAAGCTGGATGCCAGAGTTGTCCAGTCTTGTGTTGTGTCTGTCTGTTGCAATTGACTGGAATTTTGGCTTTTCTGGCATGACTCAGAGCCAAAGTAATCTGGAAACATTTCGTACATGTGTCTGTTTTCTGATCAGTTGTTGGTGGATGACACAGTCGCCACGTTGTTTTTAGTGTGCAGGTTTCAGGATGAAGTGACTCACAGCCTGTTGAAGAGTGAGACAATGATACCTTTCCTTGGAAGGTGTTTTGATTGGAAGAGGAGGAAATTAACTGGGCATAACATTAACCTTTTTAAATGACATTATTATCATCATCATCATCATCATCGGCAGCAGCAGCAGCAGCAGCATCGTCATCATCATGATTCTTGTCATCAGTATTGTTATCATTGTTGCTGGTATTGTTATCATTATTTTGTAGCAGTAGTAGTACTAGTATCGTTATTATCATTATCATTATTACCACTACTATTTCTTTTATCATTATTATCATTATCATTGTTTTTATTATCATTATTATTATTATTTTATTGTTATTGTTGTTATTATCATTATTATTATTATAATTACTACTACTACTACTATTACAATTATTACTACTTCTACTGCTACAACAACAACCACTACTACTACTACTACTACTACTACTACTACTACTACTACTACTACTGCTTCCATCATTATTCAAACTGTAAAAAATAGTTTTATTTGAAAAAGAGTCAACTTTGAATGATGTAAAATGATAACACACAAAATAAACTACAGAAAGTATCAATCCAGTTGCAGCTTAAGTTAATTTGCTGTTGCTGCGATGGTGAAGGTAGTAATTGCTGGTGCTCCAGTTGCGATTTTCTAACGTTATCCAGCACATCCATGAAAACAACAGATACATTTTCATAACGCAATGCAATGTCGAATAAATACGAGTATGGGCTACTGAAAGTATTGGCGAAGGAACCGTTAAAGCAAAATAGTTAAAGTGATCAGACAGTGGCAACATGTACTTCATGCAACTGTTGAAGCTTACTTAGTTTCAGTCTTACTGTCACAGCCCAGCCAAACACACAGGGCCTTTTCAGGCCCAACACCACATAGAACAAAGCACATCCTGAAAAAAAAAGACATGAAAAAAACAAGGGCACATCAATTGATAGCATGACAGCTAAAGTTTCGACATCTTCGAGACCAATAGGACTAAAGCAGATGGAGAGGGCCAGGCATGCAGTTAATTCTGCTTCATTGTTCCTTCTAGTTCACACAAACAAAAAAGTACTTTTCAAAGCTTTCAAATGTAAGACAAAAACAGATGTTTTGTAAAAGCCATATGGGCAAGTGGCCAGTGCAAATCCGGACATCTAGGGTCCACAGTGGCCAGTGTGTGCAGTCTTGCCCACCTAGTGAGCAGATTACTACAAAGAAGTTAATAGGTTCTGAACTGTGATCAGAAAAAAATAAAAGACAAGGGCCACGAAACCAGGAGATAACAGGGAAGAACGTAATAAATGTGAAAAGTCGGGATTAAAGAGAATGGCAGAACAGAGGAACTTATTAGCACGGAACATTCAGGAGCCTGTAGTTCATATAGTAATAGTAGTACTCGTAATAGTAGCAGCAGCAGTGATAGTAGTAGTAGTAGTAACAGTAATGGCGGTGGTGGTAGTGGATGTAACAGTAGCAGCGATAGTGGTAGTGAAGGTAGTGGTGATGTGGTGGTGGTGGGGGTAATGGTGGTGGTGTTATATAATGGACTTCCCAAGATTATCCTTACATAAAAAAAATTCTACAGATTGACACATAAGCTGCTAGCACCCTAGTCCCACCTGACTCCTTATGATTAACTCATTAAAAGCATGGTCAGTCTTGCTACACTCAATATGAAATTCCATATTTCCAG
>JADBJO010005436.1:150000-160000 GCA_016801955.1 Conus betulinus
TGTATTACCATTCCTTATGCTACCATGAAGGTAAATTCACAACTTAATACACATAGTTTCCACACGTACACGCAAGGAACAGGTTCAAAAGACACTACCACACATCACCAGGGAAATCTCAGTGATTGAGAGTAAAGAATGTGGTCATGTGCCACGTCCAAAATGGAAGTCATCTCAGTGTGCGTACAGCAGGCTAGCCACTGTCAGAAGAAATAAAAACGCTATCTGCTTGGGTGGCATTCATCTTGATCACACGCATGCATGCGAGCACGTACACACGGACGTACGCACGCACCCACGCACGCACGCACGCATGCAAGCACGCACACACACACACACACACACACACACACACACACACACACACACACACACACATGCACGCACACACACACACACACACACACACACACACACACACACACACACACACACACACACACACACACACACACACACACGACCCGGCATTCAGACGACGATCGCAGGCAGGTAGAAACGAGCACTCAGACTCATTGTCATGAAGGCCATTAGAAGGAGATGAAGAGGTCAGGTCTTTCTCTCTGAAGTGTCAGTCACTGTCAACAATTATCGCTCCCATCGCTTCATGCTGCCTGGAATGTTAGCTGAGAGAGAGAGAGAGAGAGAGAGAGAGAGAGAGAGACAGAGACAGACAGACAGACAGACAGACAGACAGACAGACAGACAGACAGACTGTGGGGGAAATTCTTTTTTTTTTTTTTCATTTAAATGTCGGGCCCAGTCGGCCTAAGAGGCAGAGTGTGAAACTTGCTCAAAATTCCGAGATCTGATTGTCAGATGAAACAGTCTGGTTGGGCGACTTTCACTCTAGGATTCAAAATTTGTGTGGACTCCGGTCCTCTCAAAGTCCATCCAATGAGACTTTAAACTGACGCCCCATGCGTGCCAAATGGTACAACAAAAGTCATATTCCATCTCTTAGTCAAGAGTTGGCCATTGTCTGCCAATGGGATGGACGACACGAAAGTAAACACACGTGCACATTGATGTCGTGTTTAGACGTCATTCCCGAAGACGGAAGTGACTACTGTAATGGTGGGACTGAAAATGTTTGCTTACGCAAAAATTCCCACTGGTTTTTGGAACCTTGGAGTTCTAGCTGGGGGGAAAAACATCTAAACAAAAGAAAGCCTTTTTGTAGACATTACTGCAGTCATTCCGCACTGCTGAAGGGTGCTTGATGTGTGACATTATATATGTGCATGCTGCAGGGAATGTTTAGTGTCATGAAATTACCTTGTGACAATGAGAGACATGATCTGACTGATAGTGAATGTATGAGGGAGGGAAACTGTTCACAACATTAGCCATGTGTGACATTTAGAGAGAGAAAGGGAGGAAGAGTGAGCCATTATTTTGAAAGACATTATTTTAAATGTTTTCCTGCCAACACACCCACTTCATGAACAGAGAGAGGGGGGAGGTGAAGAGAGAGAACGACGAAGAGAGAGTGAGTAAGAGAGAGAGAGAGAGAGAAAAGAGAGAGAGAGAGAGAGAGAGAGAGATTGAAAGAGAGAAAGGGGGAGGGAGGGAGGAAGAGCGAGCCTTTGCTTAGAAAGGAATTAATCTTAAATATTTCTTTGCCAGCCCTCGCTTCATGAATACCAAGTATATGCACAAAAAGAAAATAGTGTTAGCAGTCGCTAGTCCAGAATATGGCAGATCACATCGAGCGGAAATGATAAAGACATCAGAATATTCCATGTTGGGAGCTATCATCGGTGTTTGAAAACCCCCTTCGATCTGCATTTCTAAATGTCAATTATATTATTGATATTATCTGACATTCGAACAATGCTGGGAGGGGGGGGGGGGGGGGGGGTCATGAAGAGTGTCCCAGACGGTTAGGCATAAAAGTGAACGATTGATTATAGTAGAAAACAAATGTCGGTTAACAGTCTTCAAAACAGGAACTACAGAAAAACTTTAAGAAGAGACAGAAACAGACAAGTCAGTTTCTGTGTGTGGATGATCTGCTGGGTACATCTGATTTTCTTTGGAACCGGTTGTTTGTTTAAATATGGTGTTTGTTTCTCCACTGCAAAGGTAATGGTAACTGGCGAACGAACACTTCTGTACAGAGAAAAACCTTTGTTTCATTCCAGTCTGGATACATGCTTCGGGGCTTCCATCTCAGCAAAGTTTAGTAACTGGCAGAAATGGATTGGGGACCAAGCAAACACGGATATCGGGAACATGGCTGGATATATGAGTTTTCAAGTCATTCCTACATACCAAAAACCTGTCTGTAATATTGACAACAGAGTACTGAGAGACCAGGACTGTGCTCCGTTTCAGTTATCCTCTTAAAAAAAATTACTCCCCTTTCACAACACATTCAGAATTCCACATGTTTTCTGTAACGCTGTTTCAGTCATTGACATTTTGACCTTAAAGCGTCCATGCTTTCAAAACAGGCAGAACGAAGACTATAATAACTTACTTATGCTGTGACTTCATTCAGGGCATGGTGGACATGCATCATGAATGAAGAAATGCAAACACTGTAAATGAATACGAACACCGGTGAAATATCTGGTCAACTTTCTTTTTCAAAATGCACAAATGAGACAGTTTTCCTAACTTTTAATTAGCTTCTCACGATTAGCAATATATCTCCTCCACTAGAAAGCAATTTCAAGTGCAAAATAGGCTTATCAGAAACATCTTTTCCTGGGAATAAAGCAGTATCTCTTAAGTCTGCATTTTAGGGGGCAATCACAATTACTGGAATTTTTTCTTAGATTTTTTTTTTGTCACACTCTCTACGCAAAAAGTTTCACCCATGTCTTTTCCAATTCCATTTATCAGTTTATGTCAGTGTGTAAGCGTTTGATTCGTGGGGACGGTCTAAACATGCGCGTGGACCTTGACTGTTGGCGCGTGAGGAACGAAGTATTTTCATCACCGTCAATGTTGAAACGTCATCGCTTATTGCTACGTCTCAGAACCACCTTTCAGTCCAAGAATCAACGTCTAACGTGGATGGTTTCTGAACATTTCCGGTACAACATTGTACCCGGACATGCAAGCCTACTATATTCAATAAGTGTACCCAGTACTTGTGTGATGCATGAGTGAGAGAGAGAGAGAGAGTGTGTGTGTGTGTGTGTGTGCACGTGTGTGTGAGAGAGTGAAGTGTGTGTGTGAGAGAGAAAGAGAGACAGACAGAGAGAGAGACAGAGAAGAAAGTGGGATCCGTGCGAATGCACGTGACGTGCTTCTGTGTGAAATTACGTGAAATCAATATTCCCACTTGTGATGAAGCATTATTTCTTTAACTGCATTTTTGTCCTTGCGGGCTGATCATTCTTTAGACAGTAATTTTCATTAACATGTTTGGAGCATCTGGCACCAGCATCTTCATTCCTTTCAAGATTATGCTTCACTCAATCTCATTAACACATCAACCAACCCCTCATACCCCCTTGCCCCCCTCCCCCTCGCTCCCTCGTCTCATTCTTCCCCATTGCCAGAAGAAATTAATCTTCTCTCGAATACCGCCCCCCCCCCCCCCCCCCCCCCCCCCTCATCCCACGCGTTTCGTTCTGCTTGCAAAAGCAATGTCCTCCGCTGTCGTCCTCTGTTCACGCTCTCTATACCTCCCAAAGATTGAAATGTTCGTTTCTTTCTTTTTTAATCCCCATCCCCGCACGTAATTAGTTCGGTTTTATAGTTCTATTTTTTGCTGTGCGCTTACGTGTGTGTGTGTGTGTGTGTGTGTGTGTGTGTGTGTGTGTGTGTGTGTGTGTGTGTGTGTGTGTGTGTGTGTGTGCGAGCGTGGTTGCGTGTGTGTGTGTGTGTGTGTGTGTGTGTCTGTCTGTCTGTCTGTCTGTCTGTGTCTGTGTCTGCGTGTGCGTGTGTGTGTGAGAGAGACAGACATTCAGACAGAAAGACAGACAGACAGCCAGCCTGACAGACACAGTGACAGAGAGTGAAAGAGAAATTTCAACTGCGGGGTGAAGGTGGTTACGGGGGGAGGTGGGGTGTGTGTGAGTCATTGGCAATTCAGCAAATAGTCTGGACAATGGTTTTCAAAATTCGTATTCAACCAGGACAAAGAAGAGTAGAAATTCTGTTGTGTTCATCATCATCATCATCATCATCATCATCATCATCATCATCATCATCACCATCGCCGTTGTCATCATCATCATCATCACGATCATCATCATCATCATCATCATCATCATCATCATCATCATCACCATCATCATTGTCATCAGCAGCAGCATCTTTCCAATGGTATACGTCGTGATGATGCCATGCACACTCTGGCAGTCCCCGATTGCCACAACTTGTCTCTCCGTCATGTGCAACATAGCAGAGATAGGCCTGTTCCACCGATTTAGTTCATTTTTACCATCTTCAGTCTGTCTCTGGCACGTTAACCATCCACAGTACCCTCAGAGGTGATCTTGATCAGACACACGTCAGACAACCATTATGGCGTTTGATATGAAAAGACACACCCGAAAGTGCCGGTGGGACACAGAGAAGTACTGTCCTCAACTGCTGAGCCTGCCAGCCAGGAGCAATCCTATTCCAGCCATGGAAACCAGCACTGTGTTGACACCGAGTGCAGACACACTGGGTGTAATTCATTAGGAAGTCAAGGGGCATAACTGCTCCCTGGTGGGTATCATTGATATCTTTAAGTAAAGGTTTTTGTCTGACTGAGAAATTTTGCCTCGCTGTCCTACACAGCCATGTGTCCTACGTTCCATCTATGAGCTGCAGTGAAGCCGTATTCCCTCAGTGTCTTTTAGAATGTTATTTTGCTGGGACATGTATGGGCTTCCAACCTAGATTCGTGTTATGGCATTTACGGCTCTGTCCAGTTTTGCTCTCCTTTCCTGAGAAATGAATTGCAGTTCTTTAAATCCAGATCCAGATAGACAACGGTTCATTATATCCCTTGAAATAAATATGAAGAAAAAGCTAACACATTACAGTACTCTAAATCGGCACAGAGGATCTAGCTCTTTAAAATGAGGATGTGCTGTGAAACCGTTGACATCCTCTTGCCCTTCAAATGGAAACAGTCAGCGTAAATTACAATACATCAGGACCCTTCACATCAAGACTAAGACAGTGGAAATATCCACCATAGGCAAGTTTCAGACTTGCAGGTTAACTTGTGATCGCCCGCAGATGGCTTGTAACTCTCAAATCCCCACCAGACAGACAGTAAACGTACGCGCCTCTCACAACACACCAGTTCTCACTTGCCCGTCACACACTCACTCCGCTCACGTTCTCTTTGATGGCAAAGGGAAAGCTGGGAGACCGACAGACCAAAGTCAACAGCTGAAGGTGCAGAGTCTGATTAAGTCGTTTGAAAGCAGAGCTTGGCGGCAGAAATAGACATAAAATGGCGGAAAGAAGACCAAGACCTTTTCGTGGCTTCGATTGTTCAGAGTGTTAGTGATAAACACCCTCGATTATGGAGCATGGTAAGCTTAGCGGTGGATTAGCCCGGTCTCACGCGATGTCTGTCTGTCCATTGCCACTGAGTGGATTTTCGGTTTTTCTGGTATAATACAGAACCAAAGTAATCTGGAAAATTTCTTACTCGTGTCTGTTTTCTGGTCAGTTTTGTGATTGAAGTCAGAACCGCCAGCTGTTTTTGGTCACTAGGTTTCTGGCTGATATTACTCACAGCCTGTAGAACAGCAAGACACTGACAACTGGTCTAGGAAGTTTTCTGGATTATAGGAGAAGTAATAGTGGTGGTGGTGGTGGTGGTGGTGGTGGTGATGTGGTGGTGGTGGTGGTGGTGGTATGGAGTTTGTTCTTGTAATAGTACTAGAAAGAGGAGTAGAAGTAGTAGTAGTAGCAGCAGCAGCAGCAGCAACCGCTGTAGTAGCAGTAGTAGTAGTCGTAGCAGCAGCAGCAGCAATGGTGGTGGTGGTGGTGGTGGTGGATGTGACGATGGTTATACAATGGGTGCTTTCCATCATGCTTTGCATCATTAACATCATCCTTACATGAAATGGTTCTACAGATAAACGAATCAGCAACTAATATCCTCCAACCCCAAACCTCAATGACAAGCTGATTAAAGGTGTGGTCAGTCTGGCTGTATTACTGGCATTGAAAAGTTGTGTGTGCCTTAGGAATCACGAAATAGTAAGAGGATGTAAGATTTGATACGCTGGAATACTGTACAAACTCTATATAAAATTCGAAATTCAAAGAATTCTTTTTCTCGCCCTTTCAGTCTGTGCCTCATATGTGACATTAACACAAAAACTATTGAACATGGCGTTACTTTTATCAAGCTATGTCATTAATGTCACAAGAAAATAAAAGTTCATAGAAGTTAACATGGTAGCACAGAGAATAGAACCTCAAATCAGCACTAGTTGCATGCATACCGAAAATACTCACATGAGTCTCAGACAACCAAGATGTAGGCCTAATTGCTAGTGTTGGTTAGCAGAAACCTTGAAGCGCACAAATAATAAGGGCGAAAATCAATGAGAGAAAAGATGAAAGAAAAAGTAAGAATCATTTCTCCTCTGTTGCGTTTCCGGATATTGTAGCTGGCTAGTTCAGTGTGATGGCCAACGTCCGCAAGCCGGAAGGAAGCCTAAAAAGAAAAAACTTCAGCAAAAAAAAAAACACAGAAACAAGGAAGCATATAAAGGACCGACAGACGGACAGACAGACGGAAGAAAGAAAGAGAGAGAAAGAAAGAAAAAAAGGAAAGGGTAAAGATTAAAAAAGACCAACATTTCAGGAACAAAGAAAGAAGAAGGACAGATAAAAAGAAACAAGAAAGACATAACACTAATAAGAAAGAAACAGACAAAACGAAAAGTAATAAAGACTAGAGGGGGGGGGGGGGGGGGGTAGAAGGAAAGAAAAAAAGAAACAAGAAATGATAGAAAGAAAAATAAGAGAAAGAAAAGAAAAAAGAAAGATGAGAAAGAAGAAAGAAAGAAAGAAGAAAAAAGAGGGAAAGAAAGAAAAGGATAGAAATTTTTAAAAAAGATGAAAACAAAATAAAGAAAGAAAAGCTAAAAACATGACATAAGAAATAAACAAACAAAAAGCAAAGAAAAGAAATAAACGGAAAGAAAGAGGGAAAAAGAAGAAGAAAGAACAGGATGATAGATGCGTGGCAGGGGAGACTGGAGGTACTACAAGCGAAGCAGAAAGGATGAGGAGGAAGGGAAATGTGTCTTTGACGTAATGAAGTTACCCAAACGACCACAGCATACTCTCTTCACTGCATACAAGCGCTGAGTCTGTAACGGCAGAAAGACCGGCAGACAAACAGGCAGGCTTGTAATGGCGAGGAATATTCAGTGCCAGTTTCTCTGGTAGACAAGACCTCACATAAAAGTGTACAGACTGACAGATAGTTACATTAAACAGAATCCACTGACACGTGGTACACAAATGCAGGAAGGAAGGTAAATAGCCCTTAACTTGCGAGTGGCACCTTAGGACAGGCAATCTGAGAAATAACCAAAGTTAGATTCTACTGAGTTTACTTCGTCGTGTCTTAAGTAGATTTCATGACCTTGGAAATTCATAGGATAAACGTACGTGGGTGATGCATGTCACAACGCACGCACGCGCGCGCGCACACACACAGACACACACACACACACACACACACACACACACACACACACACACACACACACACACACACAGAGAGAGAGAGAGAGAGGAGAGAGAGAGAGAGAGAGAGATTCACTAAGAGATTTCCTGAAAGAGGGTAAAGGAAAATTCAAACAAAACGGTTTGCCCAAACGGAAACATACTTACTCAGTTATACAACATCAGATATAATCGAGCACTACTGGGTGAGATTTATAATTTCCATCGTTTCCATGGATTGCCTACCTCAACGGTAAAACATCACTTCGATCTTGTCACATCTCTGAACGACGAAAAGGAGTGATGATCAGTCAGTCACAGCCGGAAACAAGCACCACCAGCTGGTCAGAGCGCTTTTTAGGCATGTTGCAAATCTATTCATGTAAAACTATGTCGGAATTCCTGTTTCTTCTACCTTCTTCTCCAGGGTTCAGGTGGTTGTCAGAGAGTCGGTTCCTGATGGAAGAATACTAGGATTAAAGATCAGCATGCCAGGGCAGCTCTGACACGTTTTACCCTCGCTTTCTGCTGTAAGACACCTGGAACCATTGTTTTGGTGTTGCAGAGTAGGAAACCAAAGACGAACTTGGCTAGAAATTTACTTCACTTAGAAAAACAGGAGAAACCATTGTTATTATTGCAACGACCATTATTTGTTGTTGTTTTTGTTTTTGTTGTTGTTGTTGTGGTCATTCTTCTTTTTCTCCTTCTTCTTCTTCTCCTTCTTCTTTTTCTCCTTCTTTTTCTCCTCCTTCTTCTTCTTCTTCTTCTTCTTCTTCTTCTTGTGTTTATTATCACCACCATCATTATTACTATTATTGTTATCATTGTTGTTATTGTTATTGTTGTTCTTGTTCTTGTTGTTCTTGTTCTTGTTGTTCTTGTTTTTGCCCTTGTTCTTGTAAGTGTTGTTCTTATTATCGTCCTTGTTATTATTATTGTTGTCATTGTGTCACATTCACGTAGTATCACCTCTACAAATAGTCTACAAAATGCATAAAAAACCATTGAAAATGACCAGTTTGACTGACCTCTTTGGAGCGACACTGACAGTCACACAACAAATGCATGGACACACGCCCAGTCATTAATTTTCAGATTCATTCTACGCACATATAGTTCTGCAGAAACACTATGACACGTAACATGCACTTGTATTTGTGATGGTGAACTTAATTGCATATAGATTATCTCTTTTTTGAGGGCCTGTTCCTGTAATCATTCGTCTAATGTCCCACTTTGTTCAGTATGTCCTTCCATTTTTACATTATTTATTATCATCATCATCATCATTATATTTTTTTGTTATTATTGTTATTTTTTGCATTTATATTTTATCATTATTTGTATTATTATTATCGTTATTATGTTGCTATTATTGCAGATGTTGTTCTTGCTGTTTATATTACTACTGTTGTTGTTCTTTTTGAGACAGAAAAGAAGAAGAAGATGAACAACAACAAGGAAAAAAAACGGGAATGGGATAAAAGCGAAAGAAAGGACAACCTTAGACAAATCCCCAGAACACAGACCGTGACAGGGCCTAGGGGCGGATCCATGTCTTCTGACGTGAGGGGCGTCCATTTTTTTCCCCTTCAGGTTTCATTCTGTGAAAGGAGCAAAGGGGCCCGCAGGGGAAGCCATCCAGGAGACAGAGCAGGGGCAGCACTACCAGCATGCCACACATATCCTGGATTACCAGGTACACTTTTCTCACCCAAAGTTGTTTAACGAGGCGACGATGGACGGGGCGGGCGAAGATCCTACGGCAGAGGGGAAAAAAAAAGGATGGAGTTGGAGAGGAGTGGAGCGGATGAGTTGGATTGGAAAGAAGGGGGGGTGGGGGATGGGGGGGAGGGCGACAAATCTGTCCCGCTTTACGCAGCAAGTCCCTTCCCGCCCAAATCCTGTTGAGCAAGGATGGAGGAAAGAATGGATAAAGGGGGGGGGGGGGGGGGGGGGGGGGAGAGAAGGGGGTGGATGGGGGGGGGGGGGGGGGGGGGGGGGGGGGGGGGGGGGGCGCAAGGTGAACTTCAGTGCCGCTCATTGTCTGCAATCAGTGACGTTCTTCAGCAAGCTCCCCCCCCTCTCTCTCTCTCTCTCTCGCTCTCTCTCTCTCTCTCTCGCTCGCTCTCTCTCTCTCTCTCTCCTTTTTAAAAGCTGCTTTTAAAGCTTTTTTTCACATTTCCATTTCTAATGTTTTAGAATGGTGCCAGAAGATACTGGTGAGAAGAGGGGAGTTGGAGAGGGAATTGAGGGGGCTAGAGAGGCAGAGGGAGGGGGATTAGAATACATACAGCCACCATCCTCACTCTGTTCCTTAACCCCCCTCCCCTCCCCC
>JADBJO010005437.1:0-7500 GCA_016801955.1 Conus betulinus
TTCGACATGCTTACGAGCGCATCATGTTTCCCTTTCAAGAGTAGACAATAATAACTAAGAAGAGGATTTTTTTTTTTTACATCAAGGCAGATTTTCCAGAGCACCTCGTATTTGGCACATTCACGCTTCATAACCGCTTTGTGAAAACACATAATGATAAAAGTTCTTGTCTAAACGTATCGGGTGAAGATAAAGAATATGCTAAGCACATAGTCGGCGGTTTGTTTTTTTTTTTTCAACACAGCAAGAATATTCACACATGCACATGCACGCACACGCGAGAGCGCGCGCGCAGACACACTCAACATTCATTCTCTCTCTCTCTCTCTCTCTCCTCTCTCCGTCTATAGTTGTTCTCTCTCTCTCTCTCCTCTCTCTCTCTGTCCGGGGTTAGAGAGGAGGGCGGGATGAGGGTGGGGGTGCTGATGTGGGGACAGAGGGAGGGATGCGGGAGGGATGGCGCGAAGGGATGTGGGGAGGGATGCGGAGGGGTGGTGGGAAGGATATGGGAGAGGAATGTGGGAGGGATATGGGAGAAAGGTAGGGGGATGTGGGGAGGGATGTGTGGGAGGGATGTAGGAGGAATGTGGGAGGGATGTGGGGGAGGGATGTTAGGGGGGATGTGGGAGGGATGTGGGGGGAGGGATGTGGGAGGAATGTAGGGAGGAATGTCGGAGGGGATGTCGGGAGGGAATGTAGGGGAGGGATGGGGGAGGCGATGTGGGGAGAGGGACTGTAGGAGGGAATGTGGGGGATGGGGGAACGTGGGGCGGGGATGGAGGGGAGGGATGTAGGGAGGGATGTGGGAGGGATGTGGAGGGATCGGGGAGGTTTTTGTGGGGAGGAATGTGGGGGGGGGTGGGAGTGGGGAGGGATGTAGGGAGGAATGTGGGAGGGATGTGGGAGGGGAGGACCTGTTGGGGAGGGATGTAGGAGGGAATGTGGGAGGGCCCACTGTGGGGAGGATGTGGGAGGGATGTAGGTAGGAGATGTGGGAGGGTTGTGGGGAGGGATTGTGGGAGGGGAGTCGGAATGTGGGAGGGATGTGGGAGGATTGGGGGGATGCAGGAGGGTAGGCGGGGGGGATGGGGGAGAGATGTGGGAGGGATGTGGGAGGGATGTCAGGAGGGTTGCGGGGGATGATGTGGGAGGGATGTGGGAGGGATGCAGGAGGGTTGCGGGAGGATGTGGGAGGGATGTGGGAGGGAGGAGGAGGTATGTGGGGAGAGGGATTGTGGGAGGGATGCAGGGGGTGGGGAGGGATGTGGGAGAGATGCGGAGAGGGGTGTGGGAGGGATGTGGGGAGGGATGTGGGAGGGTTTGTGGGAGGGATGCGGGAGGATTGGGGGATGTGGGGAGGGATGCGGGAGGGATGTGAGAGGGATGTGGGAGGGATGGAGGGTTGCGGGAGGATGTGGGGGGAGGGATGTGGGAGGGATGTGGAGGGAGGGAGGGTTTTGGAGGGAGGGGGGAGAGATGGGGAGGATGTGGAGGGATGGGGAGGGATGTGGGGGGATGTGGGAGGGATGCGGGAGGGATGCAGGAGGGTTGCGGGGGGATGTGGAGGGATGTGGGAGGGATGTGGGAGGGAGCACGGAGGGTTGCGGGGGGATGTGGGAGAGATGCGGGAGGGATGTGGGAGGGATGTGGGAGGGATTGCAGGAGGGTTGCGGGGGGATGTGGGCAGGCGATGTGTTTGATAGGGATGGGGAGGGAATGTGGGAGGTGTGGGGGGAGGTTAGCGGGAATTATACGCATCATTTCCTTCTAGTTACGCTCGCTTTCTCAGCATATAATAATGATAGTTTCCACTGAAAGTTGGCCAACAGATGTGCATGTTATATGAGGACAGGAGAGAGAGAGAGAGAGAGAGAGAGAGAGAAGAGAGCGAAGAGAGAGAGAGAGACAACAGAGAGAGAGAGGGGGGGGAGAGAGACAGAGAGGGGGGAATACCAGAGATAGAGGGAGAGAGAGAGAGAGGGAAGACAGACGAGAGGCAGACAAACAGAGAGCCAGACAAGGGAGAGTAAAGAAGAGACAGAACAGAAACAGATAAAGGGAGAGAGAAGAGAGGGAGAAAGACAGAGAGACATAGAGCAGTGAGAGATATAGAGATGAGAAGAGAGAGAGAGAGAGCGAGAGAGAGAGAGAGAGACAGCCCGACAGACATCCAGACATACAGACAGAGAAAGGATTACAGAGAGAGATACAGAGAGAGACAGAGAGAGAAAGGATTCAGAGAGAGAGACGAGAGAGACAGATAGACGGAGACAGAGAGGGGGGTTGGAGGATGAAGGGGAACCGGGTTTGGTGAGGGAAAATCCCTGTCAGAAGTCAGCGATTTATCGCCCCTGTTCAACCCGTGCCTGTGAAGACCATGATATTTGCCATCCCAGCTCTTTCTGGCAGTGACGGGGATAGAGAAACCCGAACCCGACCTTTGGGGATGGATTATGGAGTGGATTGCATACATAATTAAACAAAATGAAGGAATGCGAAAGAAGAAAGAAGAAGCAAGAACCAACAAACAAACAAGAAAAAAGTTAACACTGGACGTTGGAAAGCAAGAGATAAGGAAAAGGGAAACAAACGATCGAAAGAAAGATGTATGTGAACGAATGAAGGGAAGAAAAGAAAGAACGAAGAAAAAAAATAAAGAAAAGATCGAGTGATCCGTGATGGAAGGAGAACAGAAGAAAGAAAGAGAAAGAACGATCGATGTGAACGAATGGGAATTCAAAAAACAAAAACGAAAGAAAGAAAGAAAAGAGTTAAAACGACTGGGGGCGAAAAGAAAAGAAAGAAAGAAAGAAAAAAGTAAAGATAAAGAAAGAAAGGTAGATAGTAGTGCAACGAATGAAGGGGAAAAAGAAATACCGAAGCAAAGAAGAAAGAAAGACAGAAGAAGACAGGTGAACTAATGGAACGTGAAACACGTAACGACTGAAGCCCAGAGAAACACGAAAGAAAGAAGCGATAGAGTGACACGACTGGAAGGTAAAACAAGAAGACTGAAGGCAAAGTAAAAAAGCAAGAAAGATAGAGTGACAACGAATGGAAGAGGGAAAGAAAGAAAGAAGAATAAAGGAAAAAGAAAAACGCAAAAAGAAGATAGAATGAAGATGGGAGGGGGAACACAAAAGAAAAAAAAGAAGGCAAGGAAGAAAGAAAGAAAAGAAGGGAAAAAAGGAAAGAAAGAAGAGAAGAAAGAAAAAAGAAACGAAACAAGATGAGGGGGGGGGGGGGGGGAGAGGAAGAAGGTAAGAGAGACAGAAATGTAACAGGAGAGAAATCATCCCATATATCATATTTTCAAACGCATTCAGTTTGACTCCCACTTACCCATCGGATCAATAGCAGTTGCCAAATGAATGCATAATAAGATAAGGTAAGGGGGAAAAAAAACGAACGATGGGTGGAAAGGAAATTGAGAAAGACTAAGAGGGAAGGAAAGAAAGAAGGAAAGAAGGGAAAGAGAGAAAGAAAAGAATAAAGAAAAAGAATAATACAAAGAAAGAGAAACAGAGGACGAAAAGGAAGGAAGGAAAAGGAAGAGAAGGAAGAAGAAGAAGAAGAAGAGAAGAAGAAAGGAAGAAAGAAGAAAGAAGAAGAAGAAGAAGAAGAAGAAAACGATTGAGAAGGAAAAGAAGAAGAGAAGGAAAGAAAGAAGAAAGGAGGAAAAAAAAAACAACAATAACAACAACAACACCAACAGACAACAACATCAACAACAACAACAACGAGAGAACAACACAGACGACAGACAGACAGACAGACAGACAGACAGACAGACACAGACAGAGGAGAGAGAGAGAGGAGAGGGACAGCAGAGAGAGAGAGAGAGAGAGAGAGACTTAAGCACTTACACTTACTTACACTTTCATATCTTATTATCATTACCGAAAGGGTCTTATGACAAGGGGGGGTAACAGGGTAATAACACATTCCTCTTCCTAACACTACAAGCGATGTCACACAGTTATTCCCAATACATCAATCAAATCAAAAAGCAAGCAAAAATAAAGAAAACACTAGACACGAATCTTCGACTATACCTCTCAGACACGAGTACGCTTTTTAACATTACAATAGCAACGAGAGAGCAGGATGAGAGACGAGAGAGAGAGACGAGAGAGGGAGAGAGCAGAGAGAGAGAAGGAGACCGAGAGAACAACGAGGGAGAGGAGAGAGAGAGAGAGACGCAAAAGCAAAGGAAAAGAAAAAAACTAATCAATGAAATACTGAAAGAAAAGGAAAAAAACAGAAGCAACTACAACCGATCAGAAATCAATGAGAATATGATATCTGGACGCACACTATATTATCAGTGTCGGGCTTCTGCATCAGTTCAGTTGCACTCCCCCCCCCAGTTGCAATCTCTTAGTATGCTCGATCTAACACAAGTAAACCCGCGTCTCACTCTCTGTGTAGCTCTGGCTGTCTCTGTCTCTGTACTCGTCCTCTTCCTCTCTCCTCTCTCTCTCTCTCTCGCTGATCTGGTAAATATATAGATGCATTTATAGCTCTCTTTCTCTCTCTCTCCTATCTCTATCTCTCTCTCTCTCTCTCTCTTCTCTGTGTCTGTCTGTTGTGTGTGGTGTGGTGGTGTTGTGTGTGTTGCGGCGCGCCGCCGTGTGTGTGTGTGTGTATGGTGTGTGTAGTGTGTGTGGCGTGTGTGTGTGTGTGGTGTGTTGGGTGTGGTTATTGTGGTGTGTGTGCCTCGGATGGAAAAGTGTTTTGTGTGTGTGTGTGAGGTGTGTGGTGTTGTACGTGTGTGAGCGGATGGAGAAAGAGAGAGAGACAGACAGACAGACAGTCAGAGCGGAGACCGAGAGAGAGGACAGAGAGAGATGTGGAGAGAGAGAGAGAGAGAGAGAGGAGAGAGAGAGGAGAGAGAGAGAGCGAGAGAGGAGAGGAGAGAGGGGGGGGGGGGGGACATATAGTAGTGCAGGAAAATTGGGTCTATAATCTCTCTCTCTTTCTCTCTCTCTCTCTCTCCTCTCTCTCTCTCTCTCTCTCTCCTCTCTCTCTCTCTCACATACACACACACGCACACACTCACACACAACACACATACACGCGCGTGCGCGTGCATGCACACTAAGACTGACACACAAACTAAGTTATAGGATCCATAATTACAACACACACACGCGCGCGCGCGCACACACACACACAACACTTACACACACACACACACACCACACACACACACACACTTACACACACACACACACACACACACACACACCACACACACACACACACACACACACACACACACACAGAGAGAGATTGACACAAAAAATGAAGAAACCAGGATCCACAGTTACACACACACACACACACACACAACACACACACACACACACACACACACACACACACACACACACACAGATTGACACAGAAATTAAGAACCAGGATCCACAGTTACACACACACACACACAACACACACACACACACCACACACACACACACACACACACACACACACACACACATACACACAGATTGACACAGAAATTAAGAACCAGGATCCACAGTTACACACACACACACACACACAACACACACACACACACACAGATTGACACAGAAATAAGAACCAGGATCCACAGTTACACACACACCACACACACACACACACACACACAACACACACACACACACACACACACACACACACACACATACACACACACACACACACACACACACACACACACACACACACACACAGAGTCGACAGGGTGTGTGGAGCACCCGGAAGAAACGAAGGAGCCAGAGAGACAGAGACACTTCAGCAACGCCCCTCGTTGTGGGTAGGCCAGGGAATCAATAAATCTGTACAGCCTTCACCCCGCACACTCTCCATCCACACCTTTGCCCTCCTCCCAACCCCTACCCCCCCACCCACCCGACCCTCCTTTGCCCTGCACTGTCCCCCTTCCCCCTCACCCCCCTCCACACTCCTTCCCTTTGCCCCCTTGTCGTGACAGGGAGGGGGTCCAAATCACGCCGGGGAGCCAGAAAGGAGATCCGAACAGTCCTGCTTCCACTATGACGGAAACCCCTCCAAGGAAGTGTCGTCCTTGTCGATCACCGCACCACTGTCCTCCTCCCCCCCCCCCCCCCCCACACACACACCTCCCTTCTTCCCTCCCCATGCCTCCCCCCCCTCCCCCCCCTTCTCCCCCTCCCACCTTCTTCATTCTCTTTTTTTAATTTTGACTCCTAAATATCAACATTCCTCCTTGGACTCCTAAATCTCACCTCCTCCGAACGTTTTCCGTCGGGTCCTCCTTCCGGTCCGCTGCGTTCGGACAGTGTGGCGGAGAGAGAGAGAGAGAGGGGGGGGGGGGGGGAGGGGGGGGGAGAGAGAGAGAGGGGAGGGAGAGAGAGGGAGTTGAAGAGGAGAGAGGGGGAGCGAGATAGAGGGGGGGGGGGGGGGGAGGAGAGAGACAGAGAGGGAGGAGGCATATATAATAGACAGACAGAAAGACAGAGACAGAGAGAGGCAGACAGACAGACAGACAGAGACGGAGAGAGAGAGGAATTGTGTGTGTGCGTGTGAGTGCGTGCGTGCGTGCGTGCCGTGTGTGTGTGTGTGTGTGTGTGTGTGTGGTGTGTGTGTGTGTGTGTGTGTGTGTGTGATAGAGAGAGACACAGACAGACAGACAGAAAGACAGAGGTAAACAGAGAGATATATAATACATATAGAGAGAGACAGAAACAGAGGCAGAGACAGAGTCAGGGAGAGTGAGCGGTAGGGAGCAGTGTGTATAGCTTAGAGACTGGGGACAGGGGGGGAGGAGGGGGAGGGGTGGGGAGGGGTAAGGAGGGGTGGGGAGGGGGTAAGGAGGAGAGGGGGAAGGGTAATGAGGGGGGAGGGGTGTGGTGGAGGGCGAATAGCGAAGAATCCCTCCGCACAGGAGGTTCAGCAGAAAGCGGGTAAACACACTGTAACGTTGGATCGTAAATTACTCGTAGGCCTGCACTCGGACCGTTATGTCCCCCACCCTGCCTCGGCTCATATGCTACACCCCCATTTCTGTGGCCACACGACGGAGAAAGCAATCCCAGAGAGGCTGCACACCAAAAATCAATGCGCCGAGGCCTTGCTTAAAAAGGTCTCGAGTATTTATAGACTGGCACAATTAGATGTTTAGAGAAGTTTTATTTGTGTCTGAAATTAATTATGGTTTACCTTTTATTCTTCTTCTTCTTTAATAATATGCCTATGGAGGTACAAGCCAGGTGGTTCCAAGCAGACAGATTAAAATGAAAGGAATGGGATTTTTTGGGGGAGGAGGACCAAGCTGGCGCAAAGATAGGGTCACGGGTGAGTGAGAAGTCCTGAAATGTGACGTCAACCAAGGGGACGGTCATGTATTTTAAGACTGTGAATGATGTCATCGGTGGACCCACCCCTATCCCCCTCTTCCCGTACAAGTTTCAATTAAATCGAGGTTATTTGTATTTGTTTCTATCCGTC
>JADBJO010005437.1:20000-25000 GCA_016801955.1 Conus betulinus
TGACAGCATCACCAGCAGCCGTAGTAAAGTATTCAAGGCATATAAACAGGTTTTCATTTATTTGATGTCGGCGGAAAAAACACCACACCACACACACACACACACACACACACCACACACAGACTGTTTCCATGGCAACCTAGCGGTCACATGATCACGTCCCTGTTTGCAAATGCCCGAACAGTCGATCAAGTCTAACAATGTCACCCCAGAATGTGTGAACGTCTGTTAGGTAATGTCACTAGACTACTTAATGATGGCCACCAGGCGTTCGTCATTCAAGATTGTCATGACGTATGCTATATCTAGGTCACACGACAATGTTATGACGTCTGTAATGTATGTGTCGCACGACAATGTTGATACGTCTTTTTGATCTATGTCATACAATGTTATGACGTCTATTATGCCTACGTCACACGTCAATGTTATGACGTCTATGACAGCTATTTCACGCGAGTATGTTTTGACATATTTTATGATCTAAGGCATACGACAATGTTATGACGTCTGTTGCAATCTATGTCACACGACAATGTTATGACGTCCCTTATAATCTATGTCACACAACAATGTTACGACATCTACTGCGCTTATGTCATACGACAATTTGATGACGTCTATGGGAGCTATGTCACACGAGTATGAATGATATGACGTCTTATTTGCTCTGTGTCACACGACAATGTTATGACATGTAAAAGATCTACGCCATACGATAATAATGATTATGACGTGTGTAAGATCTACCTCTCACGAATACGTTATGACGTCTATAAGATCTATGTCACCTGACAGTATCATGAAGTGTGTTTTGGTGTATGTCACATCTCAATGTTATCATGTCTTTCAAATCTGTGTCACACTACAATCTTGTGACGTGTACAAGGATGCACATGACATGACAAATGTTATGACGTCTATCTGGTCTGTTTCACATGACAAACGTCTTGACATCTTTCTGATCTCTGTCACATGAATGTGTAATGACGTGTTTTGGGTCTGTATCAGACGACAACTTTATGACGTCTTTGTCTCATAAACAAGTTATGACGTGTTTGGGACCTTTCACACGACGACAACGTTATGACATCTTTCAAATCTGTGTCACATGAATATGTTATGACGTGTTTAAGGTCTGTCATATGACAATGTTATGACATTTTTCAAATCTTTATCTCACGACAGCATTACGCCGTCTGTTAGAGTTATGCAAGACGAAGTTATTGTGACATCTATAAAGACTGTACCAGTTACCCATAGTGTTATTTTAAGCTAGGAGTATATCACTCATGTTTTTTAAACTAGTTGGCTCAGGTGATGATTTTTTTTTTTTTTTTAACGTGTGTTCTTGTACTTGATGAATGGTACAGTAAGTTGAATCAAGCTTGGTGAATAGGTTTGGGAACCTTTCGAAGAATGATGATGTATTAGCCAAGGATGTGCATCTCTGCTCCGGCGATTGTTATAACCGTGGAGCTATCAGCACTGAAAATCAGAAACACCTCACTCCCTTGGACTTAAGTCTCCGTTCTCAGGTCAGAATGAACCCACAGAAACAAACACACGAAAAAAATCATCAAACCAACGGCTAACAACACGGCTTTATTTCTTTATTAAAAATAAGCAAGATGTCAAGAGATCATTGGACTTTTTTTTTTTTTTACTTGTTTGAGTGACACTCTGGTGTAAGCCTTAATCTGAAAGCAAAAAAAAAGAAAATGAAAACAACAACGACAGCATTCTGAATTGGAAGCCTGGCATTTTCAGAAATAAAAAATCTCCCAGTCGTCACAGCACAGAAAATAAAGAATATTTAGTATCTGCTTAAAAGAAAAAATGAATATTAGTATCAGGCTTAAAAAGAAAATGACGATGTACAGGTAAAGACGCCAACACCGACAAAGATTTTAAAGATTTTGTAGATACCTGAAAAAAATCTTAAAGCCCAGACAACTGTAAGTCATCAAATTGTGCAATCTTATTGAGACTAAGACATCAAAAAGCATACAAACAAACAAGCCAGACCAAAGGTATGTGCGCAGTTCAGACCAACCGGTGAATTGTCAGCATCTGCTACAAATAGGACATGAACATTAGAGTCACGCCAAGCAAGACAGCCACAGTCGGGCACTCGTCCATGATGTGCATTTATTTGCTGAGTGGTTCCATGACATGCCAGGTTTCTCCGCCATGGACCAGGTGAACAAGAACATTGGTTCTGCGTTTGATACCACGGACAGACTGCCACAGCGCGCAACCAGCCGTGTCCACTGAGAGAGATCTCAGGCGGAAGACTGAAGTCGACTGTGTTCGGACAGAAACAAGTGGTTCCGTTCAAAATTCAGAGTCCGTTCCTTCCCTTGGCTGTTCGTGAAGGATTGCATGGTTTTTGTACTCCCAGTTCTTATAGAACAGGGAGTACTTTAGAATGTGAACGAAGAAAATGCTGTGTGTGTGTGTGTGTGTGTGTGTGTGTGTGTGTGTGTGTGTGTGTGTGTGTGTGTGTCTGTCTGTCTGTCTGTCTGTGTCCGCCCGTGGTCAAATGTGTTCCACTCGCTCCAGACAAAACGTCTGGGCCTATCTTTTTGAAAATTTGTAGGTATGTTCATTATGGTTCACGGATGATGCCCGATGTTTAATTTTTACCAGCATATAGGCCGTTACTAACGGCTATAAATGATACTTTAAAAAAAAAAAATCAGTCCGATGAGGGAAATAACCACCGCAATGTCGAGTTTTTTCTTCCACAAACTGGAAATTGTCTCCCCTGTCTGTCACTGTGCTTGGAGTGCGTTTATATGCTGTGCGTCTTGTTTTTTTCTTTACGCCATTGTTTTTTATTCATCTCCAGCTCCCTCCTCGCTGTCCCTTCCTCCCAACCTCCTCAGTGCGAAAATGGATAGTCATTTGCATCGTGACTGAGGGACTTATTCACCAGCACTCCCCCCCCCCCCCCCCCCCACCCCCGTCCGCTGTGTATTCTTTTCTGTTTTTGTTTGTTTGTTTGTTGTTCTCCTCCCTGAAGAAGACCCGTAGGTCGAAGCTCGTTGGTTTTTTTTTTTTTTCGGCTTCCGCCTGCTGTCATTTTGAAACTCACTTGGTTAACGAGATGCCTCCAACGGTTTCGTTTTTACCGCGGAAAGCAGCTTCACACAGTCTGTCTCGCTGGCCGTTATGGAGCATATTGTGGAGTGAAACCAAGTACAAACTCAAATCTTTATAGTAAGCCACGTGCGCAAACCAATTACCAAAAAACAAACAAAACAACATCTTCAGAATGAGCCACTTGCGCAGGCAGGCAGTTGGTGCCTCCAGGAAGCAGGTCCCCCAGTCAGCCGAATGGCAACATTCTCGCGTCTAGAGGTGATGTGCCGACTGAAGAGCTGCCAGCTGGCGCTTTCATTCAGTCGTTTCCCGTGTCATCCGGTCAGTATCGTTCAATATCGTTCACTCAATTTTTTTACTTCCTTCATTCTTTCCATTTCTCACGCAGGGTGCATGCTATGTGTAAAGTGTCATCCATACCAACGGCCAAACTGGCCTTCTCTTCCGAAAGTTGGTGATGGGATTTTACGTGTGTGCAAGATGTTATGCATGCGTTCACACACGGAACCTCGGTTTATACTCTCATTCAAAGGACTGTATGGGAAATGGAGTCAGAACCAACGTCAACACCGAGGGAAAAATTTCCCTGTACCATAACGGCCCGGCGGAAATTCGAAGCCGCAACCCCAGGATCACGAGTCCGGCGCTCTACCAACTGATGACCGGTATTCTCCTCAAGGAAACGGCTGCGATCCTGGAGGACAACAGCGAAAATAGGGAAAACATTACTATCCTCAGCATCACAACTCTTTGCCTTTTTTTGTTTGTTTGTTTTTGTTTTTGTTTTTATTGAGATTGATCATTGATGTCCCTGACGATCAAAGTGTTTGTTTGTTTTCTTGGAATAAGAACTGTTTTTGTTTCTTTCTTGGGGAAAACAGGTATTGATGCGAGGAAAATATCTTGAACAAGGGGGGGGTGGGTGGGTGGGGGGGGGGTGGGGGTGGGGGGGGGGGGGGGGGGGCTATGATCTGCTCTTTACTGTGACAAGCGCAAATATCATGGGCCAAATAGAGGAACTAATTATGATCCCGATGATCGTACCTGTTTTCCTATTTTCCTTGTCTTCTTTTAGGATAAGAACTGTTTCCAATGCAAAATTATGGGAAACATTATAATCCCTTGGGATACCCGGCTTTGCTTTTTAAAAAATATCGGGAAAAAATGTGAACCTTAGAGGAAAAAAGGAAACAGATACTCTCCGAGGGAAAACTCTTGTGATCCTTAGGGCAAAAACACGTTATTATCCTAAAAGCAGGGAAAACGGTTATTCTCCCAAAGAAAAATGTGATCCATAGTGCAAAAACACGTTATTATCCTAAAAGCAGGGAAAACGGTTATTCTCCCAAAGAAAAATGTTGTGATCCTTAGGGCAAAAAACAGGTTCTTATCCTAAAGAAAACACTATTGTGATCCATAGGGCAAAAGAGGGGAAACGGTTATTCTCCTAAAGACATTTCTTGTGATCCGTAGGGCAAAAAACAGGTTATTATCCTAAAAGCAAGGGAAACGGTTATTCTCCTAAACAACACAATTGTGATCTTCAGAAACAAGAGGTTATCCCCGTTTTCCTGAAGGACAGTAACCGTTTTCCTGGGGTAAAAAAACCACACAAACAAACAGGTATAATCATCACCTTATGACGCTAGTACGATTCCATACTGCAGGGCCATACTTACTGGTGCCATGAAATCAGACTACATTAAGACTGCTGCCCACCAGAACTGCAGGTACCTCTACCGCATGCTGAATCTCTGGCAGTCTGGCAGTCTCTCTGACACGCTGGGCACGGACGGGACACGGCAGCACGGGGGCTGCTAAGTGTAATGGAATTAAGGAGCCATCGCCGCCACAGCTGCTGCCCTCGGCTGCCAGAGTTGGAAGACCAGCGG
>JADBJO010005437.1:37500-40000 GCA_016801955.1 Conus betulinus
GCGTACGTATGTATGTTTGTACTAACACGGAAACTGTTCACCTTAATCCCCTTTCGTATTCATCGTTAACTTCCCGTTGTGCTCTGTGGGGAAGAAGTATGAACCTAACATGACCAATCCTCTCTCTCTCTTCCTTGTTTCCCGCCTCCTTTCCCTCCTTCCCCTTCCCCCACCCCACCTTCCTCCCCCCCTTCCTTCCCTCACTTCTCACCACACACATACCCTCCCTCCGTATCTGATCCCCCAGTGTGGTCAACTTACTGCAGAAAAAAGACGTCAGCTAAGTGCAGGGGGAATCCGAACCTGATTAATTCCAGTTTTTCATTTCCCCTTCATCCAGCAGGCGTGACTGCGGGCGCGTGGTAATCCCCATACACGCTACATACACACACGTAACCATGGACCTGCCTGACTGCTGAGTCGAGAGACGTGACTGACGTTGGGTGGGTCAGGGACTGAATTTAGATATGTAGTTATGTATCAAGGTACCCTGGATTGGGTGAAAAAAAAGTGTGTGTGTGTGTGTGTGTGTGTGGTGTGTGTGTGTGTGTGTGTGTGTGTGTGTGTGTGTGTGCTCTCGCGTGGGCGTGCGCGAGTTTGTGTGTGTGCGAATGTGTGTGCGTGTGCATAAGGTGAGTGTCAACGTGCGTGCGCGCGTGAGTGTGTGTGTGTGTGTGTGTGGTATGAGTGTGTGTGTATGTGTGTGTGTGGTGTGTGTGTGTGTGTGTGTATGTGCGTGTGGCGGAAGGAGGAGAGCAAGAGTAGAGGAGGTGGGGGGAAGGGGTTCTTAAGAACAAAGCTTAGCTAGATGTTCAACCTAAGCATATTTAATCCAGCCCGAGGGTCAGGCCATGATTCTGACATAACCAGCTCGTACATGATGAGATGCAGTCATTTTGACCATGGCTGCAATGACTATTTCACTGACTCTAGTGCCACAGACCAACAGAGCCAACGGCCTACTGTTATGGTGATAAAGGTTGCTCTCCAGTGAGTTGTCTCCTCTCCCGACAGGCGTCGGCGGCGAGTGCTCGGCCTTGCTTAGGTCAAAGGTCGTCCTGATTCCTCCATTCAGTAATGTTGTGTGTCTCCGTCTCTCTTTTCCTCTGTTCATCCTGTCTCTTCTTCTCTTGCGCTATTCCTTGGAGGAGAAAATCAGATGATACCGTGCAATACAATGCTATACAACATGACATAATACAATACAAGACAAATCAATGCAGTACAATTTAACACAGCACAATGCAGTACAATACAATACAATACATCAAAATACAACACAATACAATGTAATACAACGCAATACAATACAGCACAATACAACACAATATAGCACAATACAACACAATACAATACAATACAATACAGTGCTGAAGTCAAAACACAGAACTACGAAGTTTACCGGTATCGGAGAAAAGTGCAATAACATAGCAAAACAAGAAATATACATAAATAAATGATTTTAAAAACTTGATTAAATTGATGTATGAATAAGTACATAAATAAATCCATGAATAGACAAATAGATACATGAAAAGTCGAACAATTGCATGAATGAATAAGTTACTAAATATACAAAGAAAGAAAGAAATGAATAATAGATAAATGAATAAATAATGAAATAAAATACATTGAAATGAAACAGGAACAAGAAATGAATGAAAAACACAACGCGCACACTGTTTAGGCTACGTGGCACAGAAGTTATCTGAGAGGTCAACTGACTGACATTATTCATTTTGGAGTTTTTGCCACAGGAGAGAGATAACGGTCAATGATCCACTTTGATCGACTCGTAGGCCTAGGAATGTTTCGTGTAAATTTCGGTTTGAAGACGTGTAGAGGAAGACATGAAGTGTGTGTGTGTGTGTGTTGTGTGTGTGTGTGTGTGTGTGTGTGTGGTGTGTGTGTGTGTGTGTGCAAGACTGGGTTGTTGTTTTTTTTTTCGATCGTTAATGGATGTGTTACTTGTCTTCCTAATTGATTTGTTTTCGCTCGATTTGAATCGCTTCTTACTGTAGTAAATAATATGGATAAGTCAATGGGCGAATTAGTTTACGCATCGGAAAGTCCAGTTTCTTTTCAGAGATTTTTAAACGGGCCAAAAAAAATTGGATGAGTAGGCGCAGGAGCCGTAATGGCGGAACTTCGTTGTTTACTATCACTGCTCCCGTAATGGCACAACTTCGTTGTTTAATATCACTGCTCCGTAATGGCACAACTTCGTTGTTTACTATCACTGCTCCCATAATGGCAGAACTTCGTTGTTTACTATCACTGCTCCCGTAATGACACAGCTTCGTTGTTTACTATCACTGCTCCCATAATGGCACAGCTTCGTTTCTTTGCTATCATTGCTTCGGCAATCCACCAAGGCCGTGTTGGTATGAAATATTGTAACTGTGAAATTTAATCGCTGCGACCATATTTCCGATCCGGTATTGACAGTGCCGCTGAGCATCCAATTTTTCATGGAGACGCCCACCACACGTACATGTTT
>JADBJO010005437.1:60000-65000 GCA_016801955.1 Conus betulinus
GGCCTCAGTAGTACACAAAGCGATAATTGAGCTCATTAGCGACCGCTGGCAATGGGTGGGGGAAGGGGGGGGGTGCGAGGGGGGATGGACGATGAGGATGGGGGAGGGAAAGCAGGTTTTATTTTGCTGGGTAAACCTACTGGAAAAGCGATCCGTTTACTTTTTTTTTTTTTTTTTTTTATTAAACACAGCCAAACTGATCACGTAAATTGTCTTTTAGGGCTGTCACAACAAACAAGCTAAAAAAAAAAAAAAAAAAAAAAAGTCATGTGAAAGAAACGGATAAAAAACCAAAGAAAAAAATTTTTTTTTTTTTAAACCAACAACGAAGCAACACAACAAATATTATATGTACACCAGTTCACGGCATAATAGCTGAACGAACAAACAAACAAACAAAACTAATAAACAAACAAAGAAAAACCAAAGAGTCATGTTGCGAAAGAAAAAAAAAAAAGGAACACACAACAAATATACATGTACACCAGTTCATTATGTAATAGCTGAGCTGTTAATAATATCCTTAAGCCAGTCGATCCAGGGGATAGAAACAGATTGTTGTGGTATTGAAAAAAAAAAAAACCGAAATGCACATAAACCCACAGAGGCAAGGCACAGAGCAATGCATCGACTGAATGTACTAAGACAAAACAGACAAGTCCACCCCCACCCCCAGATAGGTCTACGTCAGACGTTGGATATTTTCCTGTTGACAGACAACAGAGAAACATATATATGTCTTTTGTTTGTAGCGTTTGAAGAAACACATATTTATCTCACTATTTATCAAATCTGTTTGGTATTGTGAATTGAAAGAAGCGTGAACAGGAACTCTTACATGAAGCGGGGAATAGTATACAGTAAGTAAAGAACAAGGAGAGTAACTCTTGCTCCCATGATGGGCGTGGCATTTAGTTTATCATGGAAGCAAGAGTGACCACCCTTCATCTTCGTTGTTTCCACATACTGGTTTTTACACTTTTTGCGCGCGCACGTGTGTGTGTGTGTGTGTGTGTGTGTGTGTGTGTGTGTGTGTTGCGTTTTCGCTCGGATTCTCTTCATCATAAAAAAGTACACACACACATATATATATATATATAGAGAGAGAGAGAGAGAGAGATAAAGAATGTAACGTTGCCAAAGCAATGTAATACAGTAACAGACGAAAACGCCGACGGCTGTGTAGACATTACAGCACGGACACCTAAACTGCCCACTCTGACCATAGTGCACCGTGTCATTATCGACTGGCCAGATTAATAAACCACAAACGCTGACATGTAACAGGAATTGTAACCAGACAATAACGAAGCGGGGTAAAGACTGTACAGAAAAAAACACACACACACAGAGGAAAACTGGGTCACTATAGCAGAGAATAAAACAAACCCACAGTGGATGGACAAGAATGAAGGAAGAATTAGCTGAGGGGGGGGAGGAAGAAAGAGAAGAAGAAACAAAAAAAAAGAACAGACAGGCAGTGGCAGAGTGCGACTGTTTAGGGACAATTATCAGCACAGAGTGTGGGAAAGGTGAGAGAGTACATTTTATATTGAACGCTGTCACCCCCCCCCCCTCCCCCCAGCATTAAACCCCCTCCCCTTCACCCACCACCCCCACTCCCTCATCCCACCTACTCTCTATAATTCCCCCCTCCCCCCCCCCCCCCCCCCCCACACACACACACACACAAGCAGTGAGAAAGAGAGGGAGGGGGAGGAGTGAAGGAGAGGGAAGAGAGATAGGCAGGGACGGGGGGTGGGGAGGTGTTGTGTGTGTGTGTGTGGGGGGGGGGGGGGGGGGGGCACGTAAACACAGTAAAACACAAAGCGTGCAGCGTTTTTTTTTTCGTTGGCAGTGCGTCTAGTCGTGACAGCCCTGGCCGGGCAAGTGGCAACGTAGGCCTAATGCAGGCGGGCAAAAGGAGGTTTAAACCGCTGGCGATGCCGCGCGCTTTTGACCAGCCACTGAGGATTTGCGCCTTTACTATATACAGGCTGCTGCAGCAACTTAGGGATAGCATGCTTGCAGAGGCGGCCGGCGCGGGGGGGGAGAGAGACGTTTGTTGTTTGTAGATGTGTGTGTGTGTGTGTGTGTGTGCGCGCGCGCGCGTGCTGGTTGGTTGGTGGACATCCATTTTAGTGCGCACAGGGAGAGAGAGAGAGAGAGAGAGAGAGAGAGAGAGAGAGAGAGAGAGAGAGAGAGAGAGAGAGAGAGAGAGAAGCTTTTTTCCCCGTTTTTTGTTTTTGTTTGTTTGTTTTTTAATTTCCAGGGATAAGTTGACAGTTATCCTCTTGCTACTTAGCAAGCTTGTTTGTCGGTGAGCGCGTGTCTACTGTCCTAATTATCCGTGTAGTAGTGGTGTGGGTTTTTTTTTTTTTCCTAGTCTAATAACTGGCAGCTGGCGGTGTATGTCACGAGCATTAAGTGTTTCTCAGATCGTCCACGCCGCTGCAAGTCTACCTTGGCTGTGATTGTGTTTGTTTGTTTGCGGTACAGGAACGTGTTTGCAGAGGATCTCGTTTCTTGATAGTTTGATCATGCTGTGAGGGAACTCCCAAAGTGATGTAATGCGGAATTGTGTGTGTTTTTCTTCATTCGCGTCGCTACGCCGCTCGTTCTACTCTTGTGCCTCCTTGTTTTGACGCAAGAACTCGGATTTTGCGTGTGAAAACTCCGATTATGTGTGTATAAAAACCTCCGAATATGTGTGTGAAAACTCCGAATATGTGTGTGAAAACTCCGATTATATGTGAATGTGTATTTCATTAATCAACTTTTTTTTTTTTTTACATTAATTTGATTTGTTCCTGTTTTTTTTTTTTTTTTTCTTTTAAATTCCATCGGTTGTGCACGTCTCGGCGCGCGAACATGTGACGCGCAACAAGTTGTGAATCAGCTCGGAGGAATGTTTTTCTTGGGAACACTAAACTAGACAGAACTTCTGTCTTCCAGTGAGGTGTTGCTCCCAGTATTATCAACCATTTTTGTCGGAACCTGCTGTGTTGATCTGCATCAGTGCGGTGTCGGTACCTGAGCGACAGAGACTGAGATATGCTGTTTTGTGAGAGGAATAACGGTGTCAGTGTGACTGATTAGCTGTGGGAATTCAAACTGCTGAGCTTGATTACCTTGCCGTCAGGGTCAGTTGTAAGTTTCTTTAGTTAAAGTGGTCGATCCAAGTGACCCGTTTGTGCTGTTAAAATAGTCACTGTCTGGTAATCACCAGAACCTTCCATAATTCCAGTGCAAAATTCATATATGTACATATATATGTATGTGTAGGTGTATGTATGCATGTATGTATGTATGTATGTGTATCGAAAGGCCTAGGAGCAGGCAATATAAGTAGATCTGCCTTCGAGAGGGATTACAATGGGTTTTTTCTCATGCAGCTAGTGAAGGGTTTTCATATTTGTACTATATTTTCTTAATTTTATGTTTCCCACTTTTCTTCTTCATCATCCCCACCCCCCACTCTCCCTTTTTTTCAAAGTTCAAATCTTTGTTAAGTCTTTGCTATAACGATGGAAGAATTGTTAGCCTGCACTTGTTTTCGCCCACTACTTAATTGTTCAGCATTTTATACACACACACACACACACACACACACACACACACACACACACACACACACACACATGAATAAACGCACATAAAACGAAGATAAAAACAACAGACTCATATAATTCTTCCCAATATTTATATGTATATATTCCCGGGGCAAGAAACACGAAGAGAGAGAGAGATAGATCGACAGATAGATAGACAGACTGACAGACAGACAGACCGGTAGACAGAGATAGATAGAGATATGAGATATGTGTGTGTGTGTGTGTGTGTGTGTGTGTGTGTGTGTGTGTGTGTGTGTGTGTGTGTGTGTGTAACCTACATTAAGGGTCGAGCCTGTGAGTGACTTATCTCCCTCCTCCTTGTAATCAAATAGGACTTCCTGGGGAAGGTTAATTTCTGAAGCCACAAACGTGCCCGTTTTTCCAAGAGCTGAATACTGTTACGAGGTGACACGACGAATTCCGACAGTTATCCCCCTTCTTGTACTTGACTAGGGGACATAAACCTCTTCGTAATTGCCAGCACTTTCTTTTGTTAGTGTGGCGTGTTGCCAGGAGCAGTCAGGTTAGAGCCATCTTTATTTATGTTAATAATCCAGGTATGTTGGTGGGGGAGGGGAGAGAGGAGAGAGAGAGGAGAGAGAGAGAGAGAGAGAGAGAGAGAGAGAGAGAGAGAGAGAGAGAGTTCAGGATGGAATATTCGGAAGACGAGAAAGGAGAGGGATCATGGAGCTATGGAGGTAAGGAAGAGAGGGACGGACAGAGAAAGAGAGAAGGGGGGAATTGAAGCAAGAGCGAGTTAGAGAACCTGAGAGAGAGAGAGAGAGAGAGAGAGAGAGAGAGAGAGAGAGAGAGAGAGAGAGACAGAGACCGAGAGACAGAGAGACAGAGACAGAGAGAGAGAGACAGAGAGAATGACAGTGACAATGTCAATGGTTTATTGACAATAGGTAAAAAACCCTTATGCCAAGGGACTGCATGCGCAATATCCACTTAGTGTTGCAAAACTCTGCCAACAATAGAATTGTGAGTGAAAAAAAAAAAAAGCGCACACGCAGAAAACAGTTGAACAATACAAATAACTAGAAAATGAAGAGGAAAAAAAAACATTCATCAAATATTCTGATCACAATCAACAACTTATTGCATGGTAATGATTTACAAACACAGCCTACTTATGAAGTTTGAGAGAGAGAGAGAGAGAGAGAGAGAGAGAGAGAGAGAGAGAGAGAGAGAGAGAGAGAGAGAGAGAATGCGGGATGAAATATTTGGTCAATAATAGAGATTCGGAGGAAAGGAAGGTAGAAAGATAAACACAGAGAGAGAGAGAGAGAGAGAGAGAGAGAGAGAGAGAGAGAGAGACAGACAGACAGACAGACAGACAGACAGACAGACAGACAGAAAAGAGAGAGGGGGGAAGTGGTGATA
>JADBJO010005437.1:77500-80000 GCA_016801955.1 Conus betulinus
CGCGCACGCACACACACACACACACACACACACACACACACACACACACACACACACACACACACACACACACACACACACACACACACACACACCTATATCAACTGTTCGCGCTTGTCAAGATAACCCAGACGAACAAAACCCTTAGCCTGAGCACCTGCAGGGAAACAAACCACACGTGCATATGTGTGTTTTGGTTTACCAGGCAGATCCTTTTAACTTTGTGTGTGTTTGAATACTGTAATGTAAACAACAAAGCTGTGCCTCTGGGCAGCATCACTCCATGATAACAGATGCTGACATCAACCAATTACTGCTGGTGCTCCTGGTGGCCTGCATAAGAAGTAGCCAGTGCTGGACATTCTAAATTGTAGGCTACTCCAAACAGCTAACGTTTTGGGTTATCAACTTCTAGAACGCAACGGCGCCAGCCAGCCTCCCCCCCTCCCCTCCCCTCCCCCCCTTCCTCCCTTCCCCTGCCCCCGTCTTTCTTGTGTATATGTTGGTTTTCCACGCATTTACGTTTTACTTTATACATGATTATTACTTTTCTACATTTTAATTTATGCATGATTATTACTTTTCTGTTTATTTACGTTATACATGACTCTCTAATATACTCTAATATTCAGCTGGGAAAAGGGCTACGTTACTTTAATATTTTTGACGTTCTACATGATTCTGTAATATACTCTAATATTCAGCTAGGACAAGGGCTATGTGGACGGTAATGAAACTGGAATTGTTTTCGAACATGATAACGTTAAACAAGATGCAACGCATATAAAAGTACTCCCAGTTTATCCTGAATATGCGTGAGATATTCCATAAAGTGGAAAAAACCGTTTTGGGGCGTTACCGCCGTTAGTAACGGATATTCTGGTAATCATCGGCAATCATCCGTGACCATATACGAACATACCTACACATTTTCAGAAAGATCGGCCAAGTCCTTTCTGAGATATTCCATAAAAGAAAAACCGTTGTGGGATGTTATAGTCGTTAGTAACGGATGTAACGGTAACATAAAACATTGGGCATGATCCGTGACCCATAATGAACATACCTACAAATTTTCAGAAAGATGGGCCCAGTAGTTTTGTCTGGAGCGAGTGGAACACATTTTGACCACGGACACACACACACACACACACACACACACACACACACACACACACACACACACACACACACACACACACACTCACACACACACAGCATTTCTTCGTTCCCATTCTAAAGTACTCCCTGTTCTATAAGAACTGGTGTGTACAAAAGGTAAACTGAGGAAGATACAGGCAGATCATGCAGGTTGATCGGACCACGGGGAATAACAGAATGTCGTGCATCTTGCGCAACGATACACATTCATGAAAACTGTAGAGCCCCCGGCTTTTCTTTTTTTTTTTAATGAATTTTGTTTCATTTTTTCTTCATTTATTTGTTCATTTATCTCTTTATCTACTTATGTTATCAATTTTGATTTATGTTTTATTTATTGATCGATTTATTCGATTACTTAGGTTAGCTAATAAGTTAGTTTCTTAGATTTCGCAAGTCTGCACATTGCAGACAAACTATTGCTATAAACGGGTGAGTTAGGACACATACACACACGCACGTTTCCCATACCTTTCGATCAGAATGTTCCAGCGGATGTCGTCTACCTTACAGAAGATACCTAACTGACGTCATCAGTGCTATTGATTAGGGATAAGCGTTTCTTGGATTGCACTGACAAGAGCCGTGGCTTCAAACTTAATAGTGTCTGTCATTGCCCTCCACCCCCCCTCCTCCCCCCCCATACACCTTCCTTTCCCATTTCCTCTACCACCTCGTTCCTGTCTCTAAAGTCCCACTCTATTCACTTGTTCCCCTCCCCCCCCCCCCCTCCATTCTTCACCACCCTGCCCTCCCTCCCTTGGTGTCTCTAGCGCACGTGCTTACATAAACCGCACTCCCCCCTCCTCTTCTTCACCCTCCACCCACAACTTCTCTACCCCTCCCCCCCCCCCCCCCCCCCTACTTTCCCAACATCACCATTCCCACCCCTGATGACGCATTCTGATACTTTCATATGCACATGTATACATGCACGTTTGCTTTATCAACCTGATACGAACATATTCGTGGATGGCTGTCCCTTTCTCTGTCTCTCTGTCTTTGTCTATATGTCTGTCTGTCTGTCTGTCTGTTTCTCTCTCTCTGTCTCTGTCTCTGTCTCTCTCTCTCTCTCTCTCTCTCTCTCTCTCTCTCTCTCTCTCTCTCTGCCTGTCTCTCTGCTGGCTATCTCTGTCTCTCTCTCGTCTCTGTCTCTCTCTCTCTCACACACACACACACACACACACACACACACACACACACACACACACACACTCACAAACACACGCACGCACGCATGTGCGCGCACACACACACATACACCCACATATTCACACACACATACACACACACACGCGCGCGCGCGCGCGCGCGCGCGCCACACCCACACACACACACA
>JADBJO010005437.1:85000-87500 GCA_016801955.1 Conus betulinus
GCATAAGCGTTCACCGCCCAGCAAAGCTAGGACAGCATTCCAGCGTCAAAAGCCAGGTATTGGTGTTACAACTTAAAAGGGAGACAAGAGAGGGAGAACTGCCGCGAAATAATGACGAGTTGCAAGCCTCCTTTTACTTACCGCTTTTAGATCTCTGTATTTTTGGTCAGTGTAGCGCTATTGTTGATTTGTTTAATACGTTTGGAAAGTGAACGTATGCCTCAGTGTTCAGTTCTGCTTTCGGGTCGATTAATAATGCGACTGGAATATGCGAGATTGTGTTAGAATGTTCACAAAGTCTCCGTATGTTGCTAGTGCATTACCGAAGGTTCGAGAATGTTGTAGAAGCTGATCGAATCACATTCACATAAGCTTGTCGCGATGTCATTGGCTGAGCTTACATATATATTCAGAATACTCTAGAAAAGAATGATCGAGTATGTTCGAGAATATTCTGTAGATAGCATATAAAAAGAATGAGAGCTGTGCGACTGAGAGAGAGAGAGAGAGAGAGAGAGAGAGAGAGAGTTCTGGTCATTTGTCGAACACAGAAGCATTCGTGTCTTCATTGAGTTGGAGTCTAGTTGACGAGAAGCTGCCGTTAGTAGAATATTATTCGCTGCTGCATATACGATTGAGTTCCTGTACGACTTACAGAACCTGAAGGTCAGTTGATTGCTGTTTGTTGTTCCTATTTGTAAATAAAAGGGATCGTCTTCGTTTCAATACCGCCTGGTATATTTTGTCGTCTGTACGCTGAACACCTGCCACAGGATCTACAACGAAACTCTTACAAGCTACTGCACTTGTGCATGTTCCCTCATCTTGTTGTTGTGAGGATGTCAGCGGTCTAGCGTGTAACATTATCTCTGTTCTCCTGTTACCTTTTGGGAATTCCAAATCATTATTTTGCGAGGAAACAGCGGATACAGAGAAATTAAGTTAGTCTTGCTGTTATCTCTGCAGATGACAATCGTTGTTTCATTTTTTTGTTGTTTGTTTGTTGTTTTGTTTCCCCGAGAATAATGATTACCGATGTCCCTTTTTCCACTTAGGATTATAACTGAGCTCTTTTTTTGTCAGGATGATGTCTGATTTCCCTGTTTTCTAGGGGAAATAGTTATTTTCCCGTGGGGGAAAATACGACAACAGGCTAGTCAGTTATCATAGCTGTTTTGCATGTTATCCCTGAAATGAGCATGCGCACTGGGAATCGTTGGGCTGCTGGCATTGGAAGCTGAGAATGCGAGTCAGGAACACTGGGGAAAATAAACGGGGGAAAGAGAGATCCGTAGGAGTTACCGCTGTTTGTTATATGGATAGCCACTGTTTTCCTCAGGACACACACGCACACACACACACACACAACACACACACACACACACACACACACACACACACGCACACACACACACACACACGCACGCACGCACGCGCACGCAACGCACGCACGCACGCACGCAGAGAGAGAGAGAGAGAGAGAGAGCGAGAGAGAGAGGAGAGAGAGAAGCGGAAGCGGAAGTGGAGGAAGCGGAATTTCATTCTGTATAGGCCATGGCCCCTTCTGAAGAGGTACAGGACAAGGACAATTCACTTTTGAATTAACAGAAGTAATTAGACGATTATAAAACATGACATGACAGCTGAGCATTGATCCATCCTGAAGAAGACTTCTGGAAATCACGAACATAATACCATTGCTGTAATCACCATCAACTGCTTCAACATATTGCGAAAGCTCTTTTTTCACGAGACAAATTATTTCCCCTGATCGTCTCCCTTAATGCGTAAATTGTATTGCAGGTTTACACAAAAAGATCATGGGTCTGAAAAGAAGAAGGATGTAAACAATCAACGAAAAGTTTCAACAAGACAAACTATATCAAACGATATTTTATAAGAGAGTAAGTTAGGATCACCATTCTTGGACAAGAACCCATTGACATTCCAATGTAAAAATGACAAACGATTTTCATCCCTACACGCGTTATTCCTTTCTCGCTCTCGTTCGCATGCATTCTTCCCCTGCTGAGTACAGATCTTACTACCACTTTCTAAATACACATCAGCACTACTGGTGGAAGGCAACGTGCTCACACTATCCTCTGGCACGCGATCGGGAGCTGCCATAGCTGCTGTGTCACCTTCTGTCACGACCTCACGAGGATCAACGCCATTTGCACGTGAATACATTCTGTCAGAGCTCGAGGAAGACGGTTATGCTACAGTTTTTGTTCCCTCTGTGTTAGGCATAACTTTAGTTACAAAATATTTTCTATAACACAACAATGTATACCATTCTTTATGTATGCTAGGCCGGCCGTATTCCTATTGTGTTGGTTTTAGGTTTTGTTGATGATCCAACACAATTTCTTCCCTTCTATGATCAGGTGGTCAAAAACCATTGTCGCCTTCTTGTGTTCTTGTTTTTTTCTGGCTGTCTTTAGATGAGGAACAAGTTTTCGTCGAATCTCCCTAACCCGTGCGGAGAAATCTCCCC
>JADBJO010005437.1:92500-95000 GCA_016801955.1 Conus betulinus
AAGAAGAAAACGTTTTTGGGCCGTTATAGCTGTTAGTAAGCTACATGAAAACATAAAAACATCGGCCATCTCTGGACCCATAATGAACATACCTACACATTTTCAGAAAGAGCGGCCAAGTACTTTCTGATATATTCATAAAGAATAAAAACAGGTATGGGGCCGTTATAGCCGTTAGTAACGGCTATAACGGTAAAATAAAACATCGGACATGATCGTGACCCACAATGAACATACCTACAAATGTTCAGAAAGATCGGCCCAGAAGTTTTGTCAGGAGCGAGTGGAACACATTTTGACCACGGACAGACAGACAGACAGGATTTCTTCGTTCCCATTGTAAAAGTACTCCCTGTTCTATAAGAAACTGGGAGTGCAAAAAGAGAACAGAGACATCATCTGCACCCATATACACATTTCAGATAAAAACGGAATTGTTCCGATGAATATTCTCTTTCTCTCAGCAAGCCCACAATACCCAGAAACACATTTCTTTTCCAAGACCTTGTCGTTTGGTTCCAGACGGAGGACAACTCTGGGAAATGGCTATGATGCTCGTGCATTGTACCAGATGCCAACGCAGCTATTGTCCCAACAGCATGTATCTGTCGCTTTCAATCATCCCCGGGGAAGTCGAAGATGTGGCTATTGATCTGATACCCCGTGTGTGTGTGTGTGTGTGTGTGTGTGTGTGTGTGTGTGTGTGTGTGTGTGTGTGTGTGTGTGTGTGTGTGTGTGTGTATGTGTGTGTGTGTGTGTGTGTGTGTGTGTGTGTGTGGTGTGTGTGTGTGTGTGTGTGTGTGTGTGCATGCGAGCATGTGTGTGTGTGTGTGTGTGTGTGTGTGTGTGTGTGTGTGTGTGTGTCATTTATTTAACGTCTTTCCACTAATCGTGATATTAGACGATGTGTGTGTGTGTGTGTGTGTGTGTGTGTGTGTGTGTGTGTGGTGGTTGGCACGTGTAAAGGAATACCAGGCTTAGTATAATATGTTATGGTAATAATTTAATACGGAAAAAGTTGATTAGGCTTGGCTTCGTGTTTAGATAAACAATGAAATTTCCATAAACATTTTTACATCATTTAGATGCAATGAAATTTCCATAAAACTTTTTATATCATTTTGAAACTTCCATTTTAGCCTTTTTGCCTTTGTCAATTTATGTAATTTTTCTGTTTGTCCTTTTATAAAGAGTTCACGTGATTAATTTTTCATCGAGTTATTTTACGCTGCCAATTATCTCATTTATCTGCAGAAAATATATTTGTTTTAGCCTTTATCAAGAATTAATTAGTTTGCTTGGAAGTTTTATCTGACTACTTGTTATTTTTCCGTCCATCCGACATCGCTTTTGTCGCCTGATTAATCGTATTTTCCGCAGCACAGAACAGTAACCCTTAACTGTATTCAGATGGATTTAGAGTATGTTATCTCAATGTCCAATCATGCATTTGATAACATAACCGAATTATCATATGTTCTGTCTAATTCGGAGGAAAGCTTTCAAGTATTTGGGTTTAGAGAATTGCATCTGTCTGGTCTGCTGACTAACAATGCCATGGCAACTAAAGAGATGGAAAGTGGAATTATTGTATGTCCTCATCGGTCAAATTCAAAGGCAAAAGGGTAGAGCTTTTAGAACATCTCAACCGAGACATTGTCTGGATTGAAATTCACCGTAAATTTAATAGGCAATACTTGTTTGCTTCCTCTACAGGAATCCGGCCCAGCATCATTTTGTCGACTGGACTGACCGTGTCATTTTAATGACGTGTGTGTGTGTGTGTGTGTGTGTGTGTGTGTGTGTGCGCGCGCGCGCGCGCGCGTGTTTGTGTGTGTGTGTGTGTGTGTGTGCGCGCGCGCGCGATGCATGAGAACGGGTTGGAAGGCAAGTTAGTTAGAATCCTAAAGGTTTATTTCATGCTCCCCCTCCTCTTCCTCCTTCTTTTCCTCCTCTTCCTCTCCTTTCCTCCTCCTTCTTCTCCTTCTCCTCTCTCTTCCTTTTCCTCTCCTCCTCCTCCTCCTTCTTCTTCTTCTTCTCCCTTAACTGTGCGGAGAATAGTTATAGCACTGCACTGAATGTTCTTCACTACGATCCCTCAGTTCCGACATTGGTGTATGCAGATCTTTTCCATGTCGGCTTCGCACTGTTGTCAGTAATCATTCTTTTCTCTTTTGATTTCCCCCACTGTCTCCCTCCTTCAGCAGTTCCCTGGAGAATGGTTTCTAGCAAGACCATTGAATCTCGTTGCATGGTCATACCAACGTGGGTTTTCTTTTTTTTTTTTTTTTTTTTTTGTGTTGACTTTGTCTTTAAGTAAATGCAGCCCCACTACTATCATTATTTTTGTTGTTAGTCCTCCGGGAAGTGTGGGTGTTTCAAGTGAAGCGGGTCTTTTGTCTATGCATCCGAAATGACCCTGAAACTACTTCATGTGGAATCTGAGCCAAAGAGAACTATGCGTATTGGAGGACGTAACGCACATTACACACACACACAC
>JADBJO010005437.1:100000-120000 GCA_016801955.1 Conus betulinus
TTGGGGGGGGGGGCGCCCCTCTAACCCCTATTTTTTTTTTCTCATAATACCCTTGTGCTTTTTTTTTTCACAGTGGGGGCTCCATCCTCCTGTTCCCCCCCTCTCCGCTGTTTTTTTTTTTTTTTTTTTTTTTCTCGGAGTCTCTTTACTCAACCTGCATTGCCTGTGCCTTCAACAGAAGGACACCCATTTGCTGGTCTTTACTTACCATGCATTGTCTGTGTGTTCTTCAATAGATGGACATTCCTTTGCTGGTCTTTGATGTTTTAGCGTCTAATACAAAAGGTGAATGACGATCGTATCAGGTACCAATCGTAAGTTTAAATCATTCGACGAATCACGTGGCCCAACACATCTATGTACAAGCCAACGAGTCCAAATGAAAGACACAGAACCACTGTGTGTGTGTGTGTGTGTGTGTGTGTGTGTGTGTTCCGCCATCCCACACCCCTTCCCCGCCCCATATGTAATCTGAATACTAAAGTCACCTGATTGGTAGGTACAGTGACTGAAATTCTCTCTTTTGACTGCCCGTGAAGAGAACATTCTACACATCATCGGCAAATAAGGAACCGTAGCAGGAGGGACAGGCGGATTCCAATGCGCATTCACTATGTTCAGGACAGTTGAGGACTGGGTGGTTACTGCTGCTTTTGCTTTAATTCCAGGGGGTATCTTTCACGTCCCAGAGGGCATCAAACAAAGGCCTGTCCTTCCACAAGATACTAAACAAAGGAAAAACAAAACAAAACAGGAGAATGGAGCGAGACACATTGATACGAAAGACTCAGTGTGCGAGTGACTTTCCTTATCAGAGAAGAGAGGAGAGAGAGAGAGCGAGAGAGACTCATTGACTCTTTGATAATTCAATGTCAATAGCAGTACAGCCATCATGACATGGGGGCGTATTCTCCCTTGAAAAAGATCTAAGACATGTATAGCGACTAACTTTAACACAACTATAAACATTGTATATATGTAGGTACAGTTTCACGTCAATTTCAGACCTGCCCACCTCGACAAATAACTAGAGAGAGAGAGAGAGAGAGAGAGAGAGAGAGAGAGAGAGAGGAGATGAGTATGATGGATAGTAAAAAGACTCGAAGCAAATAATATTCCGCCTTTTTAATACGGTTATATCCCTTGCAGAGCAGACGTGAAAAGAAGCTTATTGAATTTTTTTTTTCTTTCGACTTTGTCCATTCATTTTCAATTTCATTTACTTCTGTAAAGTTCATGCTTTACTCAGTGTCTGAATTGTCCCTCATTCACACATTCACATTCAACGCTGCGTCGAAATCGTGCGATAAGATCGTGCAAGTGGCTGGCGTCGCCATCTTGCTAACGTTGTCAAACAGCAAGATGTGTACTGCGGCCACTGTCAAGGGCTCGCGAACCATCGCTGCCAGCGGCTCCTACTTGCAGAACACAGGACTGGAGGCTGGCATCAGAAACATCCTGGCATTCCGGGATTAATGTTCCTGACAGGTTATGTGCACGTGGTAACAGGAAACACACGTGATGTGCTGCGACAGGGCTGCAAGGCTTGTGCACACGGTAGCAGACGTGGAGTTGTCTTCGCTGGAATCAAGTACGCTAAGTTGGCCTGGCAACGATGATATACGCCTACCTCTCCTAAGTCGCGAAGGATGAAGCTTTACTAAAAAAAAAAAAAAAAAAAAAAAAAAAAAATGTGAATTTATTCGAGAAGGTAAAGCTATTGAAGGTAGAGAGAAGGGTCGTTGTGTGCGCGTTTTTTGTCACTGCAGTTTTGAACTAAAACACGCGTTGTGTGCAAAACGTGCTTGCCTGTCAACACTCTTTTTTTTTTTTTGTGAGAGTTCCCATGTTCAGGGTGTTGAGGTTGGGAATCGTGTATCTCGTCATGCCTCTGTGTCCGAAGGCTCTCTCAAGGGTACAGTGGAGGTTAAACGTTTCCAGCAAGACTCCGGTCGGAAAGGTCCTTGATGCGGCAGCTTAAAGGACCAGACCTGTGACAACACCCTCTACCCTGTCGCGCGTGATTGAGGGTTTCGGGTGGCGGCGATCCCTGCCTGTCCAGGCCTAACTCGTGGCACCCAGTGTGTGTGTGTGTGTGTGTGTGTGTGTGTGTGTGTGTGTGTGTGTGTGTGTGTGTGTAGGGAGAGAGTGTGTAGGCCAGCTAGGATGTCCATGACAGAGAAACAAAAACCTTCGCGCTGTAAGTTGATTTATGAGTCATTTGACAGATCAACAACAACAACAAAGACCGGACGTGTGCTTGAAAATGCTTAACTAAGTGATAACCGATTGTTCGACAAAATTACTGACTGATTTACATTTTGAGCTAATGAATAAATGTCTGTGTGCGCGATTTTTTTGTGCTTTGTTTTGTTTTTTATCCCTGTCAGTTTTTACTGTCATTAACTGTTAACTTTATCCGATTACCTTCGGTAGCCGCTTTGTGCATGTGCGCGCGGTAACTATTATGATAGCTTTAGGTCCCGTAGACTAAGCTTTGCCCGTGTCTAGGGCATTGTATAATGCGGGAAGATGGAGGCTCCCCCTCTCTTTCGGCCACTCCCTCCTTCCCTGGAGTGAATCAAGTCCCAGAGAAACAGCTGGGTAGACAAAGAGGGTTTTTTTTAAACCGTGAAAAATCCGACCCTTCGAGTGGTTCGAACTCAAGACCGTCAGTTGTAGGGCCGAACGCACGAACCATTGGACCATGGACTACTCCTCGGTACATTGAACCGACAACAAGAGATCACAATTCAGTTTAAGGCCTTCTAAAGCAATATTGCGGCAATTGATCCGGGCCGGATCATTTTGTATGCCCCCCGCCGCCCCCACAGCCCCCAGCCATTTGCTATTCTGCTACTTGACCTCCCTCCCTCCTCTTCAACCCCCCCCCCTCTCTCTCTCTCTCTCCCCTCCCTTCCTCTCTCCCTCCCTCCACCTCTCTCTGTCTTTCTCTTTTTCTCTCTGTCTCTCTCTCTCTCTCTCTCTCTCTCTCCTCTCTCTCTCTCTCTCTGTCTCCATCTCCACCTCTCTCACTCTCTCTCTCTCTCTCCCTCTCTTTCCCTCCCTCCCTCCTCTCTCTCCTCTCTCTCTCTCTCCGTCTCTCTCTCTCTCTCTCTCTCTCTCTCTCTCTCTCTCTCTCTCTCTCCCTCCCCCCCCCATCTCTCACCTCTCTCTCTCTCTCCCCTCTCTTTCCCTCCCTCCCTCCCTCTCTCTCTCCTCTCTTTCTCTCTCTCTGTCTGTCACCCCCCCCCCCCCTCTCTCCTCCCCTTTTTCACACGACCAGTAATGAACCTAGGTGTCTACACTGGGTAAACTAAAACCTTCTGACTTGAGCAGACGGTTGTCTCGTTCTCGGTCTGTCAGGAAGGAATGCTATTGAATCCCCCTTCCCCCCCCCCCCCCCCCCCTCCCCCACCCGTTCCAGCGTTCTGTGATTGCCATTGAAGAACAAAGAAAAGCTGTTGTCACTGAACCATTTTCACAGCCACGTGAAGGCTGAAACAGCTGTATGTTGTGTGGGGGTATGGGGGGAGAACTGGGGGGGGGGGGGGGGGGAGTGGGGGGGGGTCGGGGGAGGAGTGAGGGGGTCGGGGGGGGGCGCCGAGCGTTGGTGGAGCGGGGTGGGTGTGGGGGGGGGGGGAGCCACTGTCGTCCATAAAACAGGACAGACCACGTCAGAGCCCCTAGTAGTTAGTTCGTTTGTCAGGTAGGCCCATTTCAGGCTGAGCGCCCAAATCTATCCACGGCTACAGAGGCGGCTGGGAATTATTGTTCTACGATCGTGAGAGGTAGGTGAAGGGGGAGGGGGTGGGGGAGTGGGTGGGGACAGGGGGATGTATCTAGCTCCACACTTAGCAAACTAGGACGAGAGAAAGGACGGTGAAAATGGCCGGTGTGTGTGTGTGTGTGTGTGTGTGTGTGTGTGTGTTGTGTGTGTGTGTGTGTGTGGTGTGTGTGTGTGACGTTCGGCAATAGCGGGATCGAACCAGCAATGCCTGACTGCCAACTTCGAGCTCTAAGCACCGAATCAGTCAGGCAGTTCAAAGAGAGCCAGTCGAGCGGAGCCCCACTGCTTTTTAACACACATCCATGTCTGAAATGAAGACAGCGACGCATGTGTGCTAGCGTTAGGGACATCGATTCTGTCCTGGAATACATCGTCACTATGAAGTGTCCTTCGGCACCGTTTCTCGTGTAAAGCAAGTTTGGGTTGCTGCAGCTGAATCACAAGAGGGTTGGTTACTTACAGGGTGTGTCGGTTGGTAGTCTGGAATGACAGACGTGGAGAGAGAGTGCCGGACACTGAGCGATATAGGATCTGACAGCGACTGGCCTTTTCCCCGTGGGATAGACATGCTGTGCATCTCATGACGGTACACCGCGATGTGTTTACTGTAGCTGTTGAGTGTTTCTCTCTCTCTCTCTCTCTCTCTCTCTCTCTCTCCTCTCTCTCTCTCTCTCTCTCTCTCTCTCTCTCTCTCTCTCTGCGTCATTCTGACCAGTGCTAAACCTCAACATGTTGCTGAAACTACTCTCTTCCTTACCCGCCTTCCCACTTCTCTTCCCACCCCCCCACCCCCCTTTCCACCCTCTAGTTCTCAGCCCTCACCATTTCCTTCCCCGTTCACTCGTTTGAGAAATTTCCAGCTGGTTTTATTTCAAATTGAATATCATTTCTTAGTGTTTCTTCTCTGTTTTGCTGGAAATATTGGATGGATGGATAGGTGGACAGATAAATAGATAGACAGATTGACAAAGAGATGAAGTCTGACAGGCACACAAATAGGCAGACAGACGTATAGGTAGATAGACAGAGAGAGAAGAGAGAGAGAGAGAGAGAGAGGGGGGGGGGATAGATAGATAGATAGATAGATAGATAGATAGATAGACAGATAGAAATATGCTTTTGTTGCTGAACAATTTGAGTGGTATGAGATCGGTCTACTGAGCATACATACAACATTTATTCATCCATATAATGCTTTTCGCCGCTGAATAGTTTGGTTGGTGTGAGATTGTTCTACCGTACATACATACTACATTTATACATCCCTATAATGCTTTTTTGTCGCTGAATAGTGTAGTCCGTGTGAGATCGGTCTACCGTACACACATAACTACATTTATACATCCCTATAATGCTTTTTTGTCGCTCAACAGTTTGAGTGGTTTGAGACTGTTCTGCCGTCGTTCACCAGAGGGGGAAATCCGTTGTGTTGTGCCTGTCACACAGCGACAGAAACGAGTGTCGTGAAAGATGGAGCGTTGGCAGCGTCCCTGCTACATCAGGTGACAAGATACACCTGATGCAGACCAGGTAGCCGGTGGTCGGCCTGAACAGGAAGCGGTTCCTGACAATTCAGAAGGCTTCTGCAAACTGTGTCAACATGGACTGGATTCCTGGATTATGACGGTGTGCGTCGTGATTCGTAGGAATACAACGTGGAGAGAAAGGAAAAAGAAACACGGAAAAAAATTTAGTTGTCATATAATGTGGTTGAAATGTCTTAAAAGAAGTTCTGGAATTGAGGACTCTTTTTCAGCATCTGCAGAAGATTTTTTTTTGGTTGCTGTTCATTTTTTGTTTATAATCCGTTTGACGTGATATCACATGATAACCCGAAATGCGTCAGGAAAATGCTTTCAACACCGGATATGTATGTGATGTTTGGGAAGCCTGCGACACGATCATTTGACGTGGACGGTGACGGTGCATTGTGTCTGGCCATCTGTTGTAGCAGACCTTCTTGACCTCACGTAGAACGTTGTCCAGGGATACAGCGGGATTCTAGGAAAGGGAGCAAGCCTCGGTGACCATGGAGGAGGAAAGAAGCTCAGTTTCTTGTGTAAGTAAGCTGTTTCAACCACACCGGATATTTTTTTTTTTTTCCTTTTCTTTCTTTGGCTGTGAAGCAACCTGGTTAGTTGCAGACCTATCGGTTGGCCTCCACCGTGACACAGACTTTCACAAACATGTCCTGGAAGGAGAAGAGGGACGTGGATTCCCTTACCTCCTCCCAGACCCTTCCACCAGAGCTGGGCTACCAACAGATCCTGCAAGTCTGTGATGGGTGTGGTAGAACCCCATTTTACCCACACACACTCTCTCTCGTGCCTTCCTTCCGTCTTCCCTCCTTCCTGTCTTCCCAAACCTTTCCGCCAGTCGAGGAGTTCCCCGGTCAGGATGGCCACGAGCAGGTCCTTGAACAACCTGCCCTTGGTGACGGTGACGGACGCCGATGAGCATGATCCGGAGCCGCCCAGTGATCATCATCGTCATCACCAGGCATCCAACATGTGTGCTTCGGCCGCACTCACTTCCTGGACGGCTTCCCCACCCACCCTCGCTCCCACCCCCGGGTCACCTCAGCTGAAGAGGAAGGCCTTCACCACGTTCGTGGGCGGGATGCGTTATATCATAGGTAACGTTGTGTGTGTATGTGTATGTGTGTGGGGGTGGGGTTGGGGTTGTGTGGGGGTGGTTGGGGGGTGGGGGAGGTGTTGTGGTGTGTGTGGGAGGAAAGGGGGAGGGGGGGTTGTGTGTGGGGGGTGTGTTGTGGGGTGGTGTGTATGGTATGGTGTGGGTGTGGTGTGGTGTGGTGTGTGCTGTTGTGTGTGTGTGTGTGTGTGTGTGGGGGTGTGTGTGTGGTTGATGTCAGGTAGTGTGGTGTGGTGTGTGTGTGTGTGTGGGTGTGTGTGTGTGTGTGTGTGTGTGTGTGTCTTGTTACTATACTGCTAGCATGAGTATATGGGTATCCCTTTATCTCGGTTTTTCCATGTCTGTAAGTCTTTTGTCTGTCGCTTTGCTTGTTTGTCTGTCTTCTTTCCTGCCTATTCCTCCCCCCTCCCCTCTCTCTCTCTCTTCTTCTCTGTCTGTCTGTCTGTCTATCTGTCTGTCTCTCTCTATCTGTCTCTTCTCTCGCTGTCTCTCTCTGTCCCTCTCTCTCTCTCTCTCTCTCTCTCTCCGTCTCTCTCTCTCTCTCTCTCTCTCTCTCTCTTGTTAAACGCACAAATTTTGGAAAAAGGTGTTCATCTGATTGGTGCATATAGCCTGGACTGAGAGAAAGAAGCCATCTCACGCTCACTCACTTACACACACACATACACACACGCGCGCGCGCGCGTGCATGCATACGCGCGCGTGCGCACGCACACACACACACACACACACCACACACACACACACACGCACACACACACACACACACACACACACACACACACACACACATATATACAGAGAGAGAGAGAGAGAGAGAGATGAGTGGAGAGAGAGAGACGACACCACCACACCACACAAAATCCTACAACGCATTATCCTAAATTTGACTATCCTTCATCTGTCTAATTTTCAAGACTTTTTTTTGCGATGAATTTAGCAACTGACTTAATTACAAGTTCGTCATCTGATGATAACACGACAGCAACATCTTGTCTTTTAGCTAATATCTAACTGGTAAAATGAACATTTGTTTGCAATTCATTATATGCAGTGCAGTGATACAGAAAGTGTTTTTCGTCATCAAGAATGTGTCTACATGCAGGACAAGGAGATTGTATGGATGTTTCACATTCAAACCATCTTTAGTTCGCATCAAAAGCTGAAGTCTCAACCTGAATCTTGCGTAATTTATTCTGTGCCATTTATATGTTGTTACAACACTGAAACTTTTTCAGAGTGAAAACACATTTTTAAATGAGAAAATCTAGCGATAGTTTTCTGTACTTTCCATATCTGAGTGCCAGTTCTGTTGAAGTTTTTGAATTCCACAATGAACCGTCGCTCGTTTCCTAGTTTCCTTGGTCAATCCGCACGATCCGCAAACCCTGTTTGGAAAGAATTTTCTTTACTTTAAGAGCTCGGTTATCTGACCTTTTTGCCCCCATTTGTAAAAGGATCATATCATAGGCTTGCCTGCAAGAGTATCTGCCCATTTGTCCAAACAAAACTGTGTTGGACGAATGGATTGGCACTTGAAGGAAACGCTTCATAGCATACATATGCACTTTTTTTCCGTCTGTGAATTCGCATTTCAGCCCCATATTTCAGCTGCACATGTCAGAAAAGGTTTTTATCTGTGCATCAAAACATTTTCCCAAAATATACAATTCAGTTTTCTTAGGGATTTCAGGATTTTAAGAGAGAGAGAGAGAGAGAGAGAGAGAGAGAGAGAGCGAGAGAGAGAGATAATCGAACGTGGAAACATTGCTTTCCTTTTCAGATTTCCAGCTTGGAACTGAAATATGAATGATGCACACACACACACACACACACAACACACACACACACACACACACACACACACACACATACCACACACCACACACACACCCACGCACACACACAAAAGCGACACGAGCAAAATAAAAGTGTATCGGGAAAAATGCGAGAAATAACTCACCGAGCTTGCCCCCCCCCCCCCCCACCCTCCCCTTTTCCCCTTCCCACCCCCGACTTCTCCCCTCACACCTCCACCCTTCTGTCTCCCCACGTCACACATTGCACACACGAACACACAGACCATCGCTGTTTTTCTTACTGCCTCACCTTATCCCCCACCTTCCATCCTCGACCCATTCCTCGTCCATACACATGCGCGCGCATACATGCACTCTCTCTTCTTTGGATTCTCTCTCTCTCTCTCTCTCGCTCTCTCTCTCTCTCCTCTCTCTCTCTCTCTCTCTCGTCAGTGTCTGCACAAAGTGTTTCTCTTCTTTCTGCCTCCAGGGTTTTGGGGCATTACATGGAGCTCCGTGGTGTATTTCCATGTCATGTACCACTCACGGTGAAACGTTCTTCTTACGAGTGCTGGGATTTGCATGATGTGAGACATAAACACTTTTACAGCAGACTCCATGAAAAAACCCTCCCACCTGATGTGGTGATCTTTGAAGTTTCTGAGGGAGACTGACATTTTTCACATTCTCCTGATTCTAACATTTTACGGAGGAAAGATCTTTTCAACAAAGTTTTCAGTGTGTTTTTAGGAAGCTCTGTTTTTAAAGAATTGTGTGATTTTTTTTTTCTTTTCTTTCTTTTTTTTTTTTTTTTTTTTTTTTGAATGACTTTGTGAGTTAACGTCAACGTGATGTCGGACCTGATATGGCCCTTTGCGGTCGGCTGGGCTATAAGCAACATTACAATTACCATTGCTATTCTGCTTTCTGTCTTTCTATCTGTCTGTCTGTCTCTGTCTATCTACATGTCTGTCTGTCTTTCTGTTTGTCTGCCTAACTGTCTGTCTGTCTGTCTGTCTGTCCCTTTCTGTCTGGTCATGTCTCTCTCTCTCTCTCTCATCTCATCTCTCGCTCTCTCCATCCCTCTCTCTCTCTCTCTCTCCATTGGCCTTTGGAAAATGATCATGACCATGATCACCCTGCTCTTCGGTTGTTGGTGGTTTTTTGATTTCCTGTTGGGCGGTGTTTCTTGCTTTTCTTTCCTTTTTCTGCCTCCTCTGTCCTTCTCCTCCTCCTCCTAAGGGCCGCCTCCTTCTCCTCCTCTTCCATCGTCTTCATTACCTCTTTCTACTCCGCCCCTCTGCTCTGGCTCGCTATTCGTTTCAAGCGAAGACAATAGATGAGAGTTATGCACGCCTTGTCTTTTCATCTTTTCTTCTTCTTCTTCTTCTTCTTCTTCTTCTTATTAGGATGCGGGCTCTGCGTCCCTCCGCCCGCCGCCGCAGAAGGCCTCCTCCGCCTCCTCCTCCCCTTCTCCTCTCCTCTCCTCCGATACTTTTTTCCTCTTCTTCGTCTTTCCTTCTTCTTCTCCTGCTCTCTTCTCGCTCTTCTCTATCTTCTCTCTTCTCGATCTCTCGCTCTCTCGGCTATCTCTCTCTCATCCTCTCCCTATCTTTCTCTCTCTCTTTCTATTTCTCATCTGTATCTCTGTCTCTGTCTCTCTCTCTGTCTCTCTCACTCTCTCTGTCTCTCTCTCTGGTTCTCTCTGTCTCTCGCTGTCTCTGTCTCTCTCCTCTCTCTCTGTCTCTGTCTCTCTGTCTCTCTCTGTCTTCTCTGTCTCCTCTGTCTGTCTCTCCTCTCTCTCTCTCTCTCTCTCTCTCCTCTCTCTCTCTTCTCTCTCAGTCTTTCACACCTTTGTTCCATCCTCCATCTCACCCTGTTCTCACATTTTTTTTCCCTTGTGATAAATCGAATTCTCCCTGTCCGCTAAAGATTTATGACTGAATTTATGGAGTATGCACGTGCCTGCCGTTCATCATCGGATTTCTTCCAAGAACTGCGGTCTTCGACGTGAGGTTGGTCCGGTCATCGGCATAAGGATGGATGGTTTTTTGCTGGTGGACAGAAGACGTGATACGTGCAGTTTGTCGTCGCCATGTTCTGTGGCACGCCTCTGGCCGTTCTTTCTTCTCCCATCTTTTCTTCCCCTGTCTCCTCCTCCTTTGATCTCTTCACTCCTATCCTTCGGCCTCTCGCCTCTCCTTCGTTAATCATCATCGTCATCGTCGTCGTCGTCGTCTGCATCATCATCATCATCATCATCATCATCATCATCATCATCATCATCATCATCGTCATCATCAATAGCAGCAGCAACAGCAGCAGCAGCAGCAGCAGCATTATCTTCATCACTGTCGTCGTCGTTGTCCATCTCCTCGTCATCATCCTTGTCGTTGTCTTCATAATCACGTCATCGTTTAATCTTCATCATCAAACATCATCATCATCGTCATCATCATCACAATCACCATCATTATCCTAATGGCATTTCCTTTCCTGCTCTCTCTCTCTCTCTCTCTCTCTCATCTCTCTCTCTCTCTCTCTCTCTCTCTCTCTCTCTCTCTCTCTCTTTATCATCATCTTATCCTCATCATCCATGTTCTCACCTTCTTTTACACCTTCATGTCTGTCTCCACCCCTGGTGCTTTTTCCCTCATCTTCCCCCCTACTCTTATTCTTCCATCCTAGCCCCACCCCCCACCCCCACCCCTCCATCCGCCTCCCCCAACCTCTCTCTCACCTACTCACACTCACGCCCACTCTCCCACTTCCATCCCCTCACCCTCCCACCCACCCGCGTCGTTTCCACCCTTCCCTTTATCAACGTTATTCCTTGTCGCCCCTCTGTTTCTGAGTCGTTGACGACGATCAAGACGTAAAGCGATGAACCGACTCCCACGAGAGTATGTCATGGCGCAGATTGCCTCCCTTAGGCTTCTTCACTGTTAAGTCATGTCAACAAAAACAGCACACAGATGTCTAGTTATTTTTGTTGTTGAAAACAGCAACAACAACGACAACAAACGTCGAAAGACAACACCAATAACAAGAAGAGGAATGACAAAAGCAACAGAAAAGCAGCAGAGAGGTCGAAAATTTTGTTGTCTTTTTGCTTTGTTTTGTTTTGTTTTTATTGTTGTTGCTGTTGTTTTTTGTTTTGTCTGTTTTTGTTGTTGTTGCCGCTGCTGTTATTGGGTTTTTTTTGTGTGTTTTTTTTTTGTTTGTTTGTTGTTTTGTTTTTCGTTTTTTTTGGGGGGAGGCTTTAAAAAAAAAAAAATTCCTCTGAAAGTTCATCATCGAGAAAAATTCCTTATGGAATAATACTCCGAGTCAGCCACCTGCATTCTACTTTGCATACAAAGATATGGAAGTCAGCAAGCCAGTCCGTGCATGTGGGGTTATCACACGGGGCGGACCCGTTGGCAGGAAGAGAAAAAAAGGCGCGTTTCATGTCGACCGAATTACATACAGATCTCCTCTTAAGCCCTCCGTCCGGAACTCCGCAACGGATTGTGTATGGAAATGAAGGACTGGATCTGCATGAACGAGGGAGCGGAGATGATGTGCGGTTGGTGTGGTGTGTGTGTGGGGGGGGGGGGGGGGTTGATGGGGTGGGGTAGGAGAGGGGGGGGGGGGGGGAGGGAGGATATCAATGTAGAACAATCGAGAGTCTCCGGGGCTGACATTGGAAACAGCTTTACGGCGGAGCGCTCGCCTGATTCCGTGAGCGGAGCCAGACCCCCGTGGTAAAAAGGTCTGGCACACAGTCGGCTATAACAGAAACGCGGCTCGTGTCCAAGCTTCGGTTGATTTTCTTGGGAAAACAAAGTCATTCCATCCTGTTACAATTTTTTACCGATGGTTTGATTAAAAACAACAACAACAACGACAACAACAACAACGACGACGACGACATCAAACATCATCATCATAATCATCATCATCAACAACAACAACAACAACAAGAACACGCAACGTAAGCGTTATCCCACGAAAGATGTGGAACAGCATGTCGTGCCGAAATAAGCCTGCCCGCATGATTGTTTTGAACCCTTACTGCTTCTGACTCATGTTCCAAGTACTTACTGTTCTAAACCATGTGAGCTTCTTCGGAACAGGCATTTCATCTGGAGACAAATGTCCTACAGCTCAGGCCATACTTCGACCCGCGGTTCAAACCCCCCCGTGCCACACGAAGAAAACCGTTCAAGTCAAAAGATCACAGGTGCTAGCGGTTGCACGATACTGTCGAGGGTTCAGCTGGTGTCCCCCAATGAATCCTCAGTGACGTCATCCAGCTGTGCAGTGTGAGGTGCCTGGTTCTCTGGGCTTTCTGTGCATTACATTCCGCAGGAAAAGAGACATCGTGAAAAAAGAATAAAAAAAAAAAAAAAAGAAAAAAAATTTTTAAATGCACTGAAATGTTCACGTTTAGAAGCAGAATTGTTCATTTTTTTTCATTGATTTCAAGTGCAACATGGTCTCGAGTCTTCGTTGGCTTATGAAGTGAAAGCCAACAAAACCCACATCGGTTTAAATAAATGAAAGCATGCTGAGAATCAACAGAATGTGTGAAGAAGCTTCGAACTGTTTACCTTAACAAAGCACGTCAGACAGAAACTGTGGGGATGGAAGCTTTTCCTCACGTTTGTTCGGGGCAAAAATGTTTTGTGACTCCCGTGGGACGTACGCTTAAGACACGGTTTTTAATCGGCACAAAATGCTTATGCAATTCCCGTAACGTGTTGTTGTAGGCTTCAGACATGTTTATTTCGGAACGAAATGTTTTGCGACTCCCGTACCGTGTGATATGTAGGCTTAGAGACACGTTTATTTTTGGCACAAAATGTTCTGCGAGTCCCGTGATGTAGGCTTAAGAGCGTTTTTTTGTATTTCGTCACAAAATGTTTGCGACTCCAGAACCATGTGATCTAGGCTTAAGACACGTTTATTTTGGCGTAAAATGTTCTGCGAGTCCCGTGATGTAGGCTTAAGAGCGTTTTATTATTCGTCACAAAATGTTTTGCGACTCCCAGAACCATGTGATCTAGGCTTAAGACACGTTTATTTCGCCACAACATGTTTTGTGACTCCATTACCGTGTGATATAGGCTTAAGACATGTTTTATTTCGGAACACAATGTTTTACGACTCTCGTACCGTGTGATGGTAGGGCTTAAGACAAGTTCATTTCGGCACAGAATTTGTTGCGACTCCCCTACCATTGTGATGTAGGCCTAAGAGTCATGCCTCCGGGCGGGGGTGGGGGGGGGGTAGGGGGGGTGTGGGGGGGGGTGGGTCTAGAACGGCAGACGTGATCCCACATTGAGCCTTCTGATAGTATGGGCATTGGCAGAGTTAATGGTGGCGGTTTGTCATCCGTTAAGCCTTCAAGAGACTCGTTGACCTTTCATGATTAATAGGTGTGTTTCCACGAATTAATGTTCTGTGTCGTGTTGATGGTGGGTCGTAGTCTTTTTCTATTGGTGTGTGTGGACCCTAAGTTGTTAGCTATTCTTATGGAGGTCCGTTCCAATGCTGAGAGAGGACTGTGTCTGTTGTCATATCTGTCTGAATCTTTCTGTCTTTCTATCTGTTTTTGGTGTCGTGTTGTCGTTGTTGGGTTGTGGTTGTTGTTTGTTGTTGTTGTTGTTGTATTCGTCTTCTTTTGCTTTTTTTTCATTTTCATGTTTACCTTCTCCATTCTCTGTTTTGCCTTCATACCTTCCTTTCCTTCTTCCATTGTTCTGTCCTTTCCCACACAGAATTAAAAAAAACACATTTTAGTGCTGATCTAAAAGGCTGATGAAGATAGTGCTATGGAGTTCATGCAGTTCGGAAGTTCTTTTAACAGGGCTAGAGCTGTACAGTGCGGCACTTTTCTGAAGATATCCCCGTGTCACCACAGGCCCGAGGGATACAGACACCAGCAGTGGTTGGTTATTTTTGCTTTATCTTTACTTTCCTTCATGTTTTCCTGGTTTTGCTTTTTCCCCCCCCTTACATTCTTCCGCCCTCCGTTCGTTCTTTGATTCGTCCTTTCTTCCTTTTTTTCTCTCCTTTTTTTTCGCTTTATTTTGGAGAAAAAAGATATCTGTCGGTTAGTTCTTCCTCCTTCTACATTTTTTCTTTCTTTCGTTCTTTATTTCCTCAAGTTTTTTTTCTGTTTCTTTCTTTCTTTCGTTCTTTATTTCCTCAAGTTTTTTCTTTTCTCTTTCTTTCTTTCTTTCGTTCCCCTCCCCCCCCCCCCCCCCTCCCCCCCTTTTCTTTCGTACTTCCCTTTATTCTTTTTGTCTTCTTCTCATTTTCCCCTTTCGTCTTTCATTAATTCCTTCTTTGTTTGTTTCCTCTCTTTCTTTCGTCTTTTGTGTCTGTGCTTTCCCTCAAACGTGCTTCTAAACTACGTGTGGATGACGTGGCCATTACAAGTACGTCTGCAAAAACTCACCCCGTGGTTTTCAGGCAGTCTGCGCAGAATTTGGCATCGGTCAAGCGAATTGAAAATGGGACTCTTTTTTCTTTCTTTCTTTCCTTTCTTTCCTTTTCTTTTCTTTCTTTTCTTTTTCTTTTTAATTTGATCTGTTCCGTCCCTTTTCGCCCCCATATCATATGGATTTCAATCGCTGTTGTATAACAGATCATCAACCACTTTCATTTTGAAAAGTGGGAAGCATTGTAGAAACCTGTCTGGCAGAATGGTTCGCTCTGGCACATTCTATGTCGAACGGCTGCATTTTTCTCCACAGTTAAGTTGACATGCTTCTTTTATTTTTTGTTGTTTCTGCGTGGAGTCTTATTCTATGTTTGAAATTTTCAGCGTGTCTTAGCCCAAAACCGCACGATTTGAAACTGTCTGGACATTATATATAATCTGGAATGTATACGTTTGTTTTAAAGTGACCGATTAAATAGTCCATCCCATAAAGTTGTATTCATTGCCTCTGCTATTCCATTTGTTCCCAGACCTAGTGCCTTTGAATATTGTGGGGTTTTTTTGTTTTTTGTTTTTTTTTTTTATAGCTACAAGTAATAGTACAATATTGTAAAAGGTTTATCCATTAATTTTAGCTGTAGTAAAGCAGATCATGCAAAGACAGGAAAAGACGAAGGGAGATTCTGGAGACATCATTTTCAAAATGAACTAGCTTTCATCTCTTGATGGAGCCTGGGCATTGGAATTGTTCAGATTTTTAGCTTCTCTTAGAAAAAAAAGGCTACCAAAGTGTCCACTGCCCCTTGTCTGCAGAAAACATTCATACAGCCTATAGGCTAACTATATACACGCTGTAATAATAACTAGACAGATAACGTGAAAAGCTACAGTGACGTGTATTCGTAATTCGTCATATGAGTTGGATGTAACTGGTCCCAGAGCCTTTGACCTAGGCTTAGAGAAGAAGCTTTTCAGAACAGTAAAATTGAATATTGTTTGTTTTCTGAAAGCTGATATTGTTCTAAATCATCGTTCTCTTCTCTCTCTCTCTCTCTCTCTCTCTCTCTCTCTCTCTCTCTCTCTCTCTCTCTCTCTCTCTCTCTCTCTCTCTCTCTCTTAATTTTTTTTTTTTATATATATCGTTTTGTTTTCTCAAGGCTGACAGTTGTTCTTTATGTTTATTTCATGTGAACAGTTTGTATCGTTTGCTTATCACAAACGTGATAGTTCCTTGCATCATTTTTTTTCTCGATTTAATATATTGTTTGCTTTCTTAAAGCTCACAGTTATACTTGATATCATTTCTTTTCTGTCTTTCTTCTTTCTTTTGTTTCTTTCTTCTTCTTCTCTTATTCTTCTTCTTCTCTCTCTCTCTCTCTCTCTCTCTCTCTCTTCCTCTCTCTCTCCTCTCTCTCTCTCTCTCGCTCTCTCTTTTCTCCTTTTTTCGCCCTAACTCTTTTCTTTTTTCTCTTTTTAATTCTTTTTGATTTTTTCTCCCCCCCCCCCCCCCCCCCCTGGTCCTTTCTTTCTTTCCCTTTTTTCTTTCTTTCCCTACTTTTTTCTTCTCCCCCCCCCCCCTTCCCTCATGGCCTGTTTTCATTCACTTGTAACTTTTTTCTTCCTTCCTTCCTTTCTTCCTTGTTGTCTATTTCGTCCATTCATTCCTGCTCTCTCTTTCTTTCTTCCTTTCCCTTTTTCTTTCTTCTTTCTTCTTTCCTTTCTTCCTTTGCTTTTTTTATTTTTTTCTTTCTCCATCCTTCCATCCTGTCTTTCCTTTTCTTCTGTCTACTTTGTCTTCCCTTTCCTTTACGTTTACTTTTCTCTTTCATTCTTTCCTGTCTTTATTTTCGTCAATTGATGACAAGAAAACGTTGGAGTGTACTGAAGCCATGAAGATGTTCCTTTGCGTCCTTGGCTGCCGCTCTCGCTTGGGAGTATATTCGCTGGCTTGTTTGTTCTTGCTGTGGCTGTTGTGGTTGTTGTTAAACGGTGAGTGTTGGCAACTGTCTGGCTCATGAGAATATGGGCTGTTGTTGCAGGAGATGGGGGGCCTGTTTACCGGCAACAGACTGCAGTTTATAGGCTAAGCGGGCTGTCAGATAAGGCAGGCTGTGTTTGCCGCCTACTGACATTGTCTGTTTCCTCCATTACTCCCCCTTTTATGCCTATCCGGTTCATCTCTCTTTTCTTTACCATCCGTATTTCATTCCTTTCTTCTCTTTGATTTCTCTGTGCCAGGGCCCGATGAGGTCTCCTCCCCCCCCCCCCCCCCCCCCCCCCCACCCCACCCCCCCCGCCTCCCGGCCTCCCTTCTCAGGTCTTTTCCAATCCAGCATCCTGTTCCTCGTGTGTGTGTGTGTGTGTGTGTGTGTGTGTGTGATGTGTGTGTGTGTTGTGTGTGTGTGTGTGTGACGGAGAAAGAGAAAGAGAGAGAGAGAGAGAGGAGAGAGACGAGAGGAGAGTGTTTGTCTACGCACGTACTTGTGTGTGTGTGTGTGTGTGTTGTGTTGTGTGACACAGAGAGCAAGCGAGAGAGATTATCTAATGCAAGTACTTATGTGTGTGGTTTTGGTGGGTGTGTGTGTGTTGTGTGTGTGTGTGTGTGTGTTTGTGTAGTAGAGAGAGAGAGAGAGAGAGAGAGAGAGAGGAGCGTGTGTGTGCCTACGCACGTACTTGTATGTGTGTGTGTTTGTGTCGTGTGGTGTGTGTGAGAGGAGAGGAGAGAGAGAGAGAGGGACGTGGAGAGAGGAGAGAGGAGAGAGATGTCTATGCACGTACGTGTGTGTGTGTGTGTGTGTGTGTGGTGTTGTGTGTGGTGTGTGGTACTCCTCTCTCTCTCTCTCTCTCTCTCTCTCTCTCTCTCTCTCTCCTCTCTCTCTCTCTCTGAGTCAGAATTGTTTTTCCTTTGTATGACGATTAACATTGATAAATGATCACGGCGCAAATGTCAGATCGAAAGGTGAGGAAAAACTGATCTTACTATCGAGCACAACATTATACATCAATCATCATCATCATTATCATCCTCCTACTACTACCACTATTACCACTCGCTAATAAGTCAGAAAAAAAGAAAGAACAAGATGCAAAGATATAAACATAGTCCCAGTTTATCTTGAATGCGCTGTGAGATATTCCATGAAGAGAAAAAACCGTTTTGGGCCGTTATAGCCGTTAGTAATGCGGTTTCTGGAATCATCGGCCATCATCCGTAACCTATGTGAACATACCTGTAAAATTTCAGAAAGATCGGCCAAGCACTTTCTGCGATTTCCATATAGAAGAAGGAACCGTTATGGGCCGTTTGTAGCCGTTAGTAACGGATATAACGGTAAAAAATAAAACATCGGGCATCATCCGTGACCCATAATGAACATGCCTACAATTTTCAGAAAGATCAGCCAGTACTTTTTGAGATTATTCCATAAAAGAAAAACGTTATTGGCCGTTATAGCCGTTAGTAACGGCTATAACGGTGAAATAAAACATCGGGCATCATCCGTGACCCATAACGAACATACCTACACATTTTCAGAAAGATCGACCCAGTAGTTTTGTCTGGAGCGAGTGGAGAACACACACACACACACACACACACACACACCACACACACACACACACACAGAGCATTTCTTCGTTCCCATTGTAAGTACTCCTTGTTCTATAAGAACTGGGAGTACAAAAATGGATAAATAAGGAAAAAGCAAACATATTAACAACAAATAATTGCTGAATAAATGCAATGGAATAAAATCGCTTGAAAATGACCCACAGTGCCTATGTTCCAAACTAAACTGACTGTTGTCACGAACAAGCAAAGCGGGGTAATTCCCAGCTTTGGAGACGTGTGAACTTTCCATAAGGGAGATAATGGCAGCGGAAGAAGGGTGGTAGGGGTGGATTGGGGGGTGGGGGTGGGGGGTGGTGGATGGAGGGAGCTTGTAAGCAGACGAGGGAACGGGGAAGGAGTGCGGGGGAAGTGGAAGGGGGTTTGGGGGGGGGGGGGGGGAGGAGATGTAAAAATGCAAAAGAATCTGCTGGAGATGGTAAGAAATCGCAGACAGAGACAGGCGGAGACGATCTTCTCATGTTTCTCATTAAACATGGGCCAGTAGGGAGGAGGGGAGGGGGAGGGGGGATAAAGGGGGGTGGGGGGGGGGGGTAGATAAGGAGGAGGGAGGGAGGGAAGGAGGTGGAGATGACATGGGACGTGATGGTCTTCCCTTTCAGAGAGCTCCTTCTGGTCAATACTCGTGTCTGTCTGCCTTCTTGTCTGTTTATGTCCCTGACTGTCTGTCTGTCAGTGTGTCTGTCTGTCTTTTGTACGACTGTCTCCGTCTATCGTTCTGTAGGTCTTATCTGTGTATATCTTTCCGTTTCGTTTTCAGTTTTCTCTCTCTCTCATCTCTCTCTCTCTCTCTTCTCTCTCTCTCTCTCTCTCTCTCTCTCTCTCTCTCTCTCTCTCTTTCTGCCTTTCTCTCGTAACATACACGCGTTTGTGTGTGTGTGTGTGTGGTGTGTGTGTGTGTGTGTGTGTGTGTGTGCGTGGTGCGTGCGTGCGTGTGCGTGCGCGCGTGCGTGTATGCGTTGTGTGTGTGTGGTGTGTGTGTGTGTGTTGTGTGTGCGCGCTCATCGCATCTTGTACGTGTGTGTCATGTGTTCATCATCATCATGGAAATCATGATCATCATCTTCTTCTTTTCTTCTTATTCTTATTTGTTCATTTGTTCATTTGTTGTTATTATTAATGATATTGTTGTTACTACTATTATTATTACTATTATCATCATTATTATTACTATCATTATTTCTATCATCATCATTATCATTACTATCATTGTTATCATTATCATCATTATCATTATTATAAATTACTATGATCATTATTACACACACACACACACACACACACACACACACACACACACACACACACACACACACACACACAAACTCGCGAGCGCACGCGCGACATACACGCACACGCCACACACACACACACACACACACACAGAGACGAGAGAGAGAGAGGGGGAGGGGGTGGGGGGATTAGGTAGGGTGGTTCAACGGTTTTTGGATGAACATGTAGCCACTCACCTGGTAACCTCCCAACAAAAACAATCACCAAACAAATGACGCTGCCATTATGTGCCCGCTCTGTCATGGAGAGGGGGGTCTTTTGGCTCTCACCGACATGGACCAGCAATCTCATTCCTTTTCAGCTGTCATTGCAACCACGCCCAAACCAGCGCAGCGCGCGCGCGCGCACAGACATGCACAATCTCTCTCTCTCTCCTCTCTCTCTCTCTCTCTCCTCTCTCTCTCT
>JADBJO010005437.1:125000-128530 GCA_016801955.1 Conus betulinus
TTAATAATTAACATTTCTATATCATTCAAAGAAAAGATAACTGTATCAATCAATAAAAGATCATTCTCTATCAATCAATAAAAGATCATTCTATATCAATCAATAAAAGAGACCTGAGTCAAGTAAAGGAACATGATACAATCCTTAGTTAGCGTCCTTCCGCCAAATCTACTTTGTATCTTGCAACAGATCGTCAAGTGTGCTTTGATGTTTCGCCACGCGGATGTTGGCAAAACAGCTCCTGGAAAAGCCGGCAGCGAGAAGTGAAAGGGGAAGCAACACTTCAGCGACTGCATCGATCACAGATAAGCAGCGGTTAATTCCCCTGGAAACTATTACGACATCGGTCTTTTGCAGTGAAGGATTGAAAGAAAGAGAAACCTTGTCTTAAGGTGCTGTAAAGAAAAAGAAAAACTTTTTCAGATTATATATTCCGGTGTTTATGTTTCTTTTTCTCTTCGGGTTTAGCAGGCGCGTTTTTTTGCGTGTGTATGTGAGTGAGTGAGAGAGAGAGAGTGTGAGAGAAAGAGAGTGAGAGTGAGAGTGTGTGTGTGTGTGTGTGTGTGCGTGTGTGTGTGTGTGTGCGTGCGTGCGGGCGTGCGGGTATGCGTGCGTGCAGCGCAGGGCGTGTGTGTGTGTGGTGTGTGTGTTGTGGGTGAGAGAGTGAGTGTGTGTGTGTGGTGTGTGATGAGAGACAGAGAGAGAGATTCGTCCTGGATGCCATAACTAGCATGTCTCTGATAAACCATACATTTTGTGCTGAGCGTTTCTTTCCTCAGCTGTGGGACGCCTTATCTACAAAGGGAGCGCACTCTACCGAGACACACCGAAACTGAGTGTGCAGAAGAGTTGTTTCATCTTGGACCAACACAAACACCATTGTCCGTTGCCTCTTCAGAAGAAGATGGAGAGAAGGCGCTTTGGCGAATTGGGGGAAAGGGGTGTGCGGGTCGTACCGGCAGGGGGGTGAAAAACAGACAGAGAGAGAGAGCGGAGAGAGAGAGAGAGAGAGAGAGAGAGAGAGAGAGAGAGAGAGCACGCGTGTACATACGTGCGTTATAATAAAGAAAGGTGTAGGGCAAAAAAAAAAAAAAAAATTGTTTAAACGCAAATTAAGAAATCCATAAGAGGTACGTAATGGAAGCACATTTAAGGTCAGTTCATTACAACTACACAAATATACAACACATTCAACCTATACAATTTCATAACGAAAAAAAAAAAAATTCTGTGTGAAAAGCAAAACAAATGCAAACATATGCGTCAATACCATTGTAAAGCCGTCGGTTTCCAAACACGAGACGCAAATGGCCTCTCTTGACCCCGTGTGTTTTGTGGTTCAAGGGGCGAAGGGATCAGGAAGAAGGGGCGAAGGGATCAGGAAGATTAGGTGTGGGAGGGGGGGGGGGGGGGGGGGGTCCCTTGGGGTTTAAAAAGGGTTTCGGTAGGGAGAGCGAAGTGTGGACGAGTGGGAGGAGGAGCTGGCTGTTCGCAGATCAGTCTCAGCTTAGGTCTTGGGGTTTAAAAGGGTTGTATATCATAGGTGAGTTGGGGTTGAAAAGGGGTGTATATCATAGGTGAGTTGGGGTTGAAAAGGGGTGTATATCATAGTGAGTTGGGGTTGAAAAGGGGTGTATATCATAGGTGAGTTGGGGTTGAAAAAGGGGTGTATATCATAGGTGAGTTTGGGTATGAAAAAGGTTGGGGGTGTATATCATAGGTGAGTTGGGTTTGAAAAGGGGTGTATATCATAGGTGAGTTGGGTTGAAAAGGGGTGTATATCATAGGTGAGTTTGGTTAGTTTTGAAAAGGGGTGTATATCATAGGTGAGTTGGGTGTGTATAAAAGGTTAGGGGTTGTATATATCATAGGTGAGTTGGGGTTGAAAAGGGGTGTATATCATAGGTTAGTTGGGGTTGAAAAGGGGTGTATATATCATAGGTGATTGGGGTTGAAAAGGGGTGTTATATCATAGGTGAGTTGGGTTGAAAAGGGGTGTATCTCATAGGTTAGTTGGGGTTGAAAGGGGTGTATATCATAGTGAGTTGGGGTTGAAAGGGGGTATCATAAGTTGGGGTTGGGGTGTATATCATAGGTGAGTTTGGGTTGAAAAGGGGTGTATATCATAGGTGAGTTTGGGTTGAAAAGGGGTGTATATCATAGGTGAGTTGGGGTTGAAAGGGGTTGTATCTCATAGGTGGAGTTGGGGTTGAAAAGGGGTGTATATCATAGGTGAGTTGGGTTGAAAAGGGGTGTATATCAGTTTGGGTTGAAAAGGGGTTTATCCAATAGGTGAGTGTGTGGGTTGAAAGTGGTGTTATATCATAGGGTAGTTGGGTTGGGGGGGGGGAGGGGGGGGGGGTTTGAAAAGGGTGTGTATATCATAGGTGAGTTTGGGATTGAAAGGGGTGGTATATCAGAGGTGAGTTGGGGGTTGAAAAGGGGTGGTATATCATAGGTGCGTACGTTGCAATCAGTAGGCTCCAGCCAAGCAAGGCTAAAAGGCCACCCTCTGTCCAGCTTATGTCACTTGACGATTCGTCTGGGTCGTCATAGACACGTGTTAGTCCAGATGTGGTTCATCATGCTTCCATTCATATAAACACTTGACGCTTGTGTGTGCGTGCGAGTTGTTGGGCAAGTCAAGTACAAGTAAGTCAAAATGATCGTTATTGAGGGTTAAAGAAACTTAAGCTTTTTTTTTTTTTTCAATCCTGGCCCAGAACCAAAAAAAAGGGGTAAAAAACTCATTGAAGGAACCATCAAACAAATCAATTTTCTCCATATCGTACCTCCAGAATATGTAAAACTAGATTTGTAGAGATTGTTGCGGGTCTGGGGAAGGAAAGCTTGTGTGAGTGTCTGTTTTTCATTGATAACAAAGTTTTGGATTATTTTTCTTTGGAGCTATTCTATTCACTACATTGTACATACATAAAACATTTGTTGAAGAAGAGTCTTTCTTTAAACGGTAGAATATTTAATGTTCTGTAATCACTCACTCTCAAAGTAGTAGATTTCAGATGTATTATCTTTATAGCTCTTTTGTGAAGACGACTTATTTGTTTCAAATTAGTTTCACTAGAATTATCCCATAAGGTGGACGCATAGTTAATAAGAGATAAAATGTGTGCGTGAAAGAATACTTTCCTGGTTTGAAGATTAAGAAAATGTTTTTTTTTGTAAGTTGATAAATTCTTTTGGATATACGTTTTCCAAGATCAGTAATGTGATCATACCATGATAAGTCATTGTCAATAATAACCCCTAATATCTTATGAGATGTTACCACCTCAATCTTTTTGGTCTTTGACATATAATGATGCAAACGGGAAACTCATTTTCTGTCGTTTTTGACGTGTAGTCACAAACATGCATTTAGTTTTTATCTGCATTGAGGGCCATGTGGTTCATTTTCCATAGAATTAGTCTATTGATATTACTCTGAAGGTTACTTACAAGAATGGTAGGATTAGCGCTATTTGACTGCAGTGAAGTGTCCGTCAGCAAAACATTTCGCAACCGCACTT
>JADBJO010005437.1:129145-140808 GCA_016801955.1 Conus betulinus
TTTTTATGCACCCCCCCCCCACCCCCCCCTCCCCCCCGCCCCCTCTCCCCCCCCTCCCCTTGCCCCACAGCGCTAATTAGCACGGAACGGCTCATCCATATTCTCCGGTTCAGGAGCGGAAAATGAATACACAAAAAACAAACAAGAAAAAAAGAAATAAAGACAAAAAAAAAAAAAAGAAGAAGATAAAAGAAAAGGAAAGAAAAGTAAATTATGGCCTGGATATGATATTGGTAGTCCACTTTTAGAATCTTACTAGAGAATCCATTGTACAATTAATCTACCACCAATCCTGATTTGCCCCAAGCCACAATACTCCGCCTCCCGCCCACCCATCCCCCCCCACCCCCCCCCCCCATCAACCCCCCACCCATAACCCCACCACCCCCCCCCACGTCTCTCTCTCTTTCGTCTCTCTCTCCTCTCCTCTCTGCCTATCGTCTGTTCATTGTTCATTCATGGTGCTTTAGACGTAAAGATTGTTCTAAAGTCTGTGAGTTTGCGCGTGGTGGATGTTTGTTTATTTTGTGATGTTGTTGTGTGGTGGCTGTGTGTGTGTGTGTGTGTTGTTGTGGTTTAGGTGTGGTGATGTGTGGGGGTGTCTGTGGGTGTAGGTGTGCTGTGTGTGTCTGTTGTTGTGTGTCGTTCGCGCAATATGTGTGTGGTTAGTGTGTGTGTGCGCGCAGAGCGCGAGTATATTCCGCGCCCAATTGTATGTGTTTGTTGTATGCATGGTGAAACGCTTTTGATTCTAGGCCACGCGCGCGCTGAGTGTTTTTGTGTTGTTTCGCGGCGCTTGTGTGTGGTGGTTTGGTTGTGCGTGTTGTGTGTGTGGGTCGTGTGTTTTTTGTGATGGTGCCTAGGCAGCGCGCCGGCGATTCGTCGCACTGCGTTTTTTATGTGTTAGAGTTTTCATTGTGAATGTGGGTGTTGTGTTGTTCTGTGTGTGTGTGTGTGTGTGTGGTGTGTGTGTGTGTGTGTGTGTGTGTGGTGAGCTGAGAGAGTTTGTATTGACGTTTAGTGTGTTGTGCGCGCGCGAGCTCGTGGCGACAATTTCTTTTTGGGCGTGGGCCTGATGGAGGAAGATGTACACAGCAAAACACACAATTCGAGCAGCGTCGATGCTTCCTGAAGCCACATAGGCAGACACTCATACAACAAATGCGAAGTACGCGAGCGCATGCATTAGGTATTGTGAGATACGTGTGAAGGGGAGCGAGTGCGACATGACACACAGAGAGAGAGAGAGAGAGAGGGGGGGGGGAGGGAGAGGGGAGGGAGAGGAGAGAGAGAGAGAGAGAGAGATATTCTGGATTGAGATGCGAAATTGTTATTTTTTTTTTTTTTTTTTTTTTTCTTTTTTTGTTTTTTTTTGGATGACAGGTGGAATTGTTTTTATGCGCGTTTGATGCGTTTCTGCAATTTAAACTCTCTCTCCAAGAAATATCGCCACCTTCTCTCTCTCTCTCTCTATCTCTCTCTCTCTCTCTCTTTCTCTCCTCTCTCTCTCTCTCTCTCTCTCTGATTGTCATGTCCCCTCCTACACACATATCCCAGCCCTGGCATACTTGGACATTGTGTAATGAGTGTAGGTTCCTTGCGTGTGTGTTCAAAAAGCAAAGCGTTGCTCGATTGTGTGGTGTTTTGGGTTGTGTACGTGGTAGTTTAAAGAAATTAGGAATCTTCAACAACACAGCGCTGCTTCGAAAAACAAGGCACACTTTTGGGTTGGCTCCAATGACGAGTTATTTGCCAGTGTTTGCTTGTGTTTTTTTTTTGTTTTTTTAGTGTGTGTGTGTGTGTTGTGTGTGTGTGTGTGTTGTGTTGTGTGTGTGTGTTTCTCCATGAATCCTGTGAATTCTTTCTGTAAAAAATCCAGGTGCCGTTTCAGAAAGGAGGATTAGTGTAGTAGGTTCACCCCCCCCCCCCCCCCCCTCCCCTCCACCTCCTTTGGGAATCATGTTTACAGTCAGGGTGAAAATTCAATTGCTTGCAAACTTCCCAAGCTGCTGTTTTGAGGCTTGTGTATTAAGAGTGTACTAAGAGCACCAGAACTCGGCCTGTGTTTGTATTTAGTCTCAAAGAGACGAAGTGATCATTCAAGGAGACGAAGAGAACATTCAAGGAGACGAAGAGAACATTCAAGGAGACGAAGTGATCATTCAAGGAGACGAAGAGAACAGTCAAGGAGACGAAGAGAACGGTTCCCAGCTTCGAGACACCAAGAGAAAAAAGCAGTTAAGTTACTAACTAAACCGCCTCAACAAAATGAATAAAATGCTAACTAAACCGCTCAACAAAATGGAACAAATGCTAACTAAATCGCTCTCAACAAAAATGGAATAAATACGAACTAAAACGCTCAACAAAATGAAATAAATACTCACTAAACCGCTCAACAAAATAGAATAAAGACTCACTAAACCGCTCAACAAAATGGAACAAATACCTTCGTTCCAAGACAGAGGCCTCCCCGCCATGGTTGGATTTGTTCGTTCGTTTGTGTTTTTGTTTTGTTTTGTTTTGTTTTGTTTTGTTTTGTTTTGTTTTGTTTTTGTTCTGTTTGTTTTTGTTTTGTTTTGTTTTTTGTTTCTGCAGCGGTGCTTGTCAATGCCTGCAGCCCCCCCCCCCCCCCCCCCCCCCCCCCCCCCCCCACACACACACCACACCACACACACAACATTCAGAGAAGATTTCACAGCGACTTCTATTTCTTCCTGAAGTGTTGGGAAGTCCTGCGAACTGAATGAGTCGTGTACATTGTATCAAACTGGGATCTCTGTTCCTCTGTTTTCTGTTCTTGTAAATGTCTTCCTCTGTTGCTCTGTCGTCTGTTCTTGTGAATGCCTTCCTCCTGTGTGAGGCAGTCGCTGTCGTTTGGCCTGAATGGTGGCTGGCAGACTGGAACTGCCACACACACACTGAAAGCATCAACAAGGCATCGTGATATAGAGCTGCAAATGATCATTAGCACAGAGGTGACTGAGCCATTGTAAGAAAGAGAGAGAGACAGACAGACAGACAGAGAGCGTGAGAGAGAGAGACAGATAGAGACAGAAACACAGAGTAAGAGAGAGAAAGAGAGAGAGAGAGAAGAGAGGCACACAGAGGAGAAAGAGACAGACACAGACACAGGGACAGACAGACAGATAGAGAGACAGACAGAGAGAAGAGAGACAGAGAGCGTGAGAGAGAGAGATAGAGACAGAGACGCAGAGTAAGAGAGAGAGAGATAAGAGAGGCACAGAGAGAGAAAGAGACAGAGAGAGACACAGACACAGGGAGAGACAGACAGACAGAGACAGGGAGAGACAGAGACACGGAGAGAGAGAGAGGAGGGAAGAGAGAAACAGAGAGAGAGAGGAGGAGAGACAGACAGACAGAGAAAGAGACGGACACACACACACACACACACACAGACAGAAAGAGACGGACAGACAGAGAGAGCGAGAGCAAGCCCGTGTGTAGACGGCGAGGAAGCAAGGCAAGCAAAGAACCGTGGATGACGTCAAATGTCTGGAGATTAGCGGAGACGACCCCCATCTCAGACCAGCCCTGTTAGCCTCTGCGCATGATGACGTCTTACAATGTGATCATGATGGACGCCGCTTCCGCTCGGAGGTCTGGAAGGAATGCTTTACCACACACACAACTAGTTCACTAGCTCCCTCAGTGCCCCTCTCTCTCTCTTCTCTCACTCTGTGTGCCTCTGTTGTATTGGTCTGTCGTCTGTCTGTCTGGCATGCGTCCTCTCTCTCTCTCTCTCTCTCTCTCTCTCTCTCTCTCTCTCTCTCTCCTCTCTCTCTCTGTGTCTCTGTGCCTCTGTTTATACTGGTCTATCAACTGTCTGTCTGGCATTCGCGTCTCTCTCTCCGTCTCTCTCTCTCTCTCTCTCAATCTCCTCTCTCTCTCTCTCTCTCTCTCCTCCCCCCTCCCTCTGTCTGTCTGTTTTGTGTCTGTCTCTGTCTGTCTGTCTGTCTGTCTCTCTCTCTCTCTCTCTCTCTCTCTCTCTCTCTCTCTCTCTCTCTCTCCTCTCTCCTCTCCCCCTCCTCTCGTTCTGTCTCTTTTCACCCCTCGTCCCTTCTCGATTTTTCTCGGCATATCTGTCCGTCTGTCTGTCTGTCTGTCTGTCTGTCTCTCTCTCTCTCTCTCTCTCTCTATCTCTCTCTCTCTATCTCTCTCTCTCTCTCTCGCTACTGTCCTATCCCCCAAGTGAGTGGATCGCACTGGCAAGAATTCCGAATGAAGAACTAATTAAAAACCCGGCAAATTGGGAAGTCCCATCTGCGCCCGTTAGCTGTGCCTTTGGGCCCGGTAGAAGGGAGGTGTGAAGGCGGAGGGGGAGACGGTGCAGGAAGGGGAGGGTGGAAGGGGACGGGGAGGGGGGGGGGGGGGGGGGAGGGGGCAGGGTGAAGTCGTGGGGTGCAGGTGAAGTTGTCGGGACGGGTGAGTCCCTTTTGCGCTCCCCCGACTTGTCCCTCCTAGTACCCCCCCCCCCCCCCCTCCCCCCCCCCCCCCCTCCCCCCCCCCCCCCCCCCCAGGTCCAGAATACAGCTGCGAATGTTCTGCCCTCGGAAATTATCTTCCCCTTGCACTTCTCCCACCCATATCCTCTCCCGACCCCACCCACCCCATGTCCCACCCTCCGCCTCTTCTTTCCTTTTTTGTGTTCCCCAGTCTATGATGATGTCCACCCCCCCACCCCCACCCCTCACCCTCCACCCCCCCCCCTTCCTTCATTCCTCCATCCTTCTCGCCTCCTTTTTCTTCATATTTCCTCATTCTCGCTCAACGTCTGTTCTATCTTTTTTTTTCCCCCCACCATCTCACAATTTAATTAGCATCGCCTTTAAACAATGTACTGAGAATGTGTGTGTGTGTGTGTGTGTGTGTGTGTGTGTGTGTGTGTGTGTGTTTGTGTTTGCATGCTTATGTGTGGTATGTATGTGTGTGTGTGTTTGTGTGTATGTGTGTGTGTGTGTGTGTTGCGTGCGTGCGTGTCTGTGTGTGTGTATGTGTCTGTCTGTCTCTCTGCATGCGTCTGTGTGTGTTGTGTGTGTGTGTTGTGTGTGTGTGGGCGCGTGCGTGCGTGGCGTGTGTGTGCGTGTGTGTGCGTCTCTTTTGTTGTGTCTGTGTCTGTGTATGGTGTTTGTCACGCAGTTCTGCTGCTGAAAGTGTTTTCCCCCTCCTCTCCCGCTGTAAAACAAAACAAAACAAACAATAAACCAAAGGGGAAAAGGAGCAGCAACTAACAAACTGTGTAAACAGCTGCGTCCTCAATGGCGACAACGGGAAGGAAGCGGAAGCACATCTTTGGAGCGTTTTTTGCCGTGGAAACATCTGCAGCCGGGTAGACTGTGTGGAGACACAGGAAGTAGAAAACAGCGATAGTGTCCGTTCTGGGGTAGGAAATAGCAGAAACATGAGAGAGAGAGAGAGAGAGATAGAGGAGAGAGAGGAGAGAGAGAGAGAGAGAGAACGAGACAGGACAGACAGACATGACAGAGAGGGGAGGGGAGAGAGAGAGGAGAGAGTGAGGGAGCGAGGAGGAGGTGTGTGTGAGAGAGAGAGATGGAGAAAGAAGGAGGGGGAGGGGAGGATGGAGGAGAGAGAAGAGAGAAAGAGGGAGAGACAGACAGACAGAGGTATATAAAAAAAAAAGTGATGAGAAGAAAGGAAAAATAACAAAGGAAACGAGAGACAGAAGAAAGCAGAAATTGAGAATCGGTGAGAACAAGGCGCCGATGGTGGGTGTTGTTGCAGGGGATTGAGGTGAGGGCATGGGGAGGGTGGAAAGGGGAGAGGGGGGGGGGGGGGGGGGGGGGGGGGGGGGCAAGCAGAAGTAAAGAAACGACACGAATAAAAAGAAAGCAGACAAAAAAAGAAGAAAAGGAAAGTGGAAATGAACCGTTTCTGGCTCCGCAACGGAAAAAGACAAGGCACAGTCCCACTTACATCTTGAATGGTCTTTCTCTCTCTGTGCTGACGGCAGACCAGAGACACACACACACACGCACGCACGCACGCACGCCACGCACGCACACACACCACACACACACACCACACACACACACACAACACAACACGCACACACTCGCGCGCGCGCGCGCGCACCGCACACACACACGCGAACGCATTCGACATTTGAGAGAGAGACAGACAGACAGACAGAAGAGACCACTTACCACACACAACAGACAGAGAGACAGAGAGACAGACAGACAGACAGAGGACAAAGAGACAGAGAGAGAGATGCAGACCTACACTGCCAGACAAACGATAAGACTGGCCTCGGCGGCACACCCGACATATTGTTCTCACACATGCTAAGGCGCGAAGAGATGAGGTGAAGGAGGAAGGAAAAAAATGAAGGAGAAAAGAAGAGGGCACGGGAATGAAGAGGAGAGAGAGGTGGATTGACAGACACCGGAGAGGAGACGAGGAAGAGAAGAGGGAAGAAGAAAGGAAGGAAGGTGGGGGGGACGGAGGGGGGGGGGGGGATCGGCTTGGGAGGGGTGGGATGCAGTCTGAAGGGGGCGGGGCGGCGCGGCAGTCTGAGGTCCGAAGGGGGGGTGAATGGGGGCGGAGGGGAGGGGTGTGGGGGGAGAGGTGGGAGGGGGTTTTGGTGCGGTCCGAAGGCCTGACAGTCCTGACACGGAATGAGCGAAGGGCTTGTCACGCCAGCGACGGCGACTAGCGCCTGACCCCAATGACGCCATCTGACGAGTGCTGGGTCGTGGGCTGGGGGGGATGAGGGTAGATGGTAGTGGGTGGGTGGTGGGGGAAGGGGTGGCGTGAGGGAGGTGCGTGAGTGGGGGAGCAGAGCTCTGGAGGTGAGGGGGTGGGGATGCGGGGTTGCGGACGGGGGCGGAGGGAGAGTGTTTCAGGTTGTATCACCAGTTCAGTTCAGTTCGGTAGTTTTATTTCACGTCTTTTCATCACAAGATGATCTTAGACCTATCACCAATACCCACAGCATGCACCTCTCGCGTGTCGTTTTTTTTGTTTTGTTTTGGTTTCTTCTATTTTCTTTTCTTTTTGTTTTTGGTTGGGGTTTTTTGTTTGTTGTTGTTTGTTTTCGTTTTTTCGCCCTGGCCCTACTAGCCGACAAATCGATGGGAAAACAAAAGAAAAAAGGGATGGTGTGTGTGTGTGTGTGTGTGTGTGTGTGTGTGTGTGTGTGTGTGTGTGTGTGTGTGTGTGTGTGTGCAGGTGGTGAACGGAGGTTGGAAGAGTGATGGAGAAGGTGGTGGTGGTGGGTAACATTTTTGTTGTTGTTGTTGTTGTTTTTTTCCTCTGACGTGAATTCCAGAAAGGAGTTGCTGCCACTTAGTCGTACGCGACTTGTTCTAAACGCCCTTGTGTACAGGCTCAGACACTGAGGTGGACCGCCGCTTTTTTTTCTGCGAACATTTTTTGGGGGGTTGGGGGTGGGGGTAGGATATATTTTAAGGAAGGTTGGGGATGGGATGGAGGGAGATATTTTGGTATTTAATCTGATGTTTTAAGAATGGAGGGCGCATGCGCGTATAAGACAGTGCATAAGAGAAATCAGCAAATCATGGAGACACTGTTTTGTTTCATTTTTATTTTATTTTAATTTTTTTTTGGGGGGGGGGGGGGGGGGGGGATGGGGGGGTATGGGGGGAGGTAGAACTTTTGGCCTTCGATGCAAACAGTTTCTGAATGGAGGGTGTACGCTGGTATAAGACAGTGTGTAAGAAAAAATCAGCAAATCGTGGAGATGACTTTTTTTTTCTTCTTCTTGGGGGAGGGGAGGGGGGCATGGGGGAGGGGGGTGATTTGATATTTAAGCCAACAGCTCCAGAATGGAGGGCGTATACGCTCGTAGGAGGCAATGCATAGTAAGAGACAGCAGCACGTCATGGAGTGACGGCTCCAGACTGATGGCGTCATCAGGGATCTTGTTTTGCTTGGCCCTCCATAACCTCACTCACCCTGGCCTGGCCCAGTCATCACCTGGAGTAAGGCGTTCTTGATTGAGCATCGTTGATGACTTCACTTCCAAACGACATCTCTCTGTGGGTTACGGCCCTTGCCGGCACTCTCCAATGCTAGTCACGAGGAGCTGGTGCGTCCTATCAACGCACAGTGGTTCCCCAAGCGCAGAGTTCTCTGTTTTTCTTTTGCCGTAAACAGTGATTTTTTTCAAGATAGTAGTGAGAATTACTGTGTTCCTATTCAAACAGTTTATATCACTCAAAGAACATGGAAAACAAACATTGTCATTGGTTTTTACGCTTTGAAGGTGCTGGACACTGAGTGGAAAGGATGACGATGATCTAAACGACCGTAGTTATCCACGAGTAGTGAAAACAGTTCATTGAGGCTGTTCTCTTCAGCTTCTGAGGTTCTGCTTCCCCTGCAATTATTTCCGGCTTACTGTATTCTGCTCTTTTCCGGTTATTTCCGGCTTTACTGTATTCTGCTCTCCTGCGGTTATTTCCGGATTACTGTGTTCTGCTCTTTTGCAGGTATTTCCGGCTTACTGTATTCTACTTTTCAGCAGATATTACCGGAATCCAGTATTCTGCCCCCTCAACAGTTATTTCCGGCTTCAGGTATTCTGCTCCTTTGCAGGTTCCTCCGGCTTGCGGTAATCTTCGTGTTTCCGGCTTCCAAAGTTCTTCACCATCACTTTAATTTCTAGCATCGGACATTCCACGCACAGTTCGTACAGTGATGCCAATGATGCAGTAGCGGATACACAGGACTTACATTGACCTGTTTTCATGTGTCATAATGAACGATTTTTTATGAGTGATAATCATCGGTTTTCATACGTCATAACTTTTTTTTTTTCCTACATGAGTCATAGTAAGCTTGACTGTTGTTTTTTTCCGTGAGTCACAAGTATCAGTTTTCGTGAGTGAAAAATATTGGCTTCCACGAGTCATAATCACCTTACCGTTTTCATAGTGACCACTCTTAGCGCCGTATCAGACCGAAAAGCAAGGATACGCGTAATTATGAAACAGTACCTCAGTGAAAACGATTGTTTGCTCTCAGGCTTTTTCTTCTGGAAACTATTAGTAACTGTGTTCATAACGATAAAAAAAAGAAAAAAAAAACACAAGAAAGAAAGAAGAAGAAAACAGAAAAAAAAGGAGAAAGAAAAGACAAGACAAAAAAAAAAGAAAGAAAAAAAAGAAAAGCGTGAAATGTTTGAAAAGTAAATGTGGACTTTTGAAGCTGATGATGAACTTCCATACTGTTCGCTCCTGAGTTTGTCCGCCGACCTCTGTTCTTTCTGCGGTCATCACGATGGGTCAAGCAGACAGAAACCCAGCTTGAAAACTCTGGCACACATGACCAAGTCATGACAGGAGGATCCAGACTAATGAGTGTGGAGTCGTCGGTGCTGACCGTTCAAACGGGGAAGCGATCCGAACCCCGCTCAAAAATAATGAGGTCTCCATTAAACTTATATCTGAGTGATTTTGTGTGTGCGTGTGTGTGTATATACTTCCTTTTGTTGTCTTGTTTACATTTGCTGTTGATATATTCAAAGACGTGCCGGTCTATTCTCTATTAATCCCCGAGTGATTTTGATGTCATATGTGTGCAATCAATTAACCGGTTTTTACATACTAGTGACGGTAGTTCACGTTACCCACGTATCCCTGCCTGGAAATACAACTGCCGTAAGTTTGAAAATAAAATTTTACAGGAGTAGAAAAACAAACAAACAAACAAACAAAAAAACAAATGATTTATCCCCACAAGATATACTGCGAGCTGAGTTATGGAACAAGTATTTTGATTACAGCATGTTTATTTTTAGGATAATGTGATGGGGACCTGGCCACGTGGCCCGCGGTTATAGTATACCAAAAATGTCAAAAATGCAACAACAACAAAATTCGAGTTGCGGCAGTTCCATTTTGGGGCAGCCATATAAGGGTCCTGATTGATTCAGCAGTTCGTTTGTTTCTTTGTTTCTGCACGCCCACACATCAGTTTGTTTCTTTGTTTCTGCACGCGCCCCACACATCAGTTTGTTTCTCTGTTTCTGCACGCCCCACACATCCGTTTGTTTCTCTGTTTCTGCACGCCCCACACATCAGTTTGTTTCTTTGTTTCTGCACGCCCCACACATCAGTTTGTTTCTTGTGTTTCTGCACGCCACAAACATCTGCGCTTGTCTTGAAAAAGATCTTTTCAAACAGTATCTGTCCTTCCCTTCCCAACCCCCCCCTCCTCTCTGCCCTCCCGTCCTCCCCTCTCCCCTCCCTCCCTCTCCTCTCCCCTTTCGTCCCTCCTCTCCTCTCCTGTCCCTCCTCTCCCCTCCCGTCCCCCTCTCTCCCCTCCCTCCCCTCCTCTCCCCTCCCTCCCCTCACCAATCTATTGTAGTGATGGGTTTGATTGAAATAACCATTTGTTTGCGAACAAAGGGAACGGCCCCACGGTTTCTGATCACTTACAAGTTACAACCGCAGTGCAATGGATACTTTGTTTTTCTTTCTTTCTTTCTTTCTTCTTTTCTTTCTTTCTTTCTTTCTTTCTTTTATCTATTTAATTGGGTTTTCGTTTTTTGTTTTTTTGTTTCTTGTTTTGAAATCCCAGTTGATATGTTTCTGTTGTGCTGTTGATATTTTAAACAGAATTTTTTGGTTTGTTCTTGTATCTTTTGTTTGTCTGTTGTTTAGAGGTTGGGGGGAAGGGGAGGGGGGCGGATCGGGGGGGGGGGGGGGGGTGGGATGATGCGTCTGGCTTTTCGTTCGTTATTTTGTTTTGTTTTTTTTTTGTTTTGTTTTGTTGTTTTGTTTTTTTATTTTGTAATTTCACGTCGTGGTTTGTTTTGTTACGAAGAATAAGATTGATGATGGTAATAGCGATCGGTTTCTCTGGTGATGTAATAGCAGTAACAGAGCTAACAACAAACAAACAACAACAACAACAACAACAACAACAAAACAAGCATAAAACAAAAAAGCAAAACAAACAAACAAATTCTCCAGGGAATGCCAGACAGGAAAGGAGTCATGAACATGGCATCGGCAGCCAAAACGTAGCGTGACGATGTCTGCACCCATCTCCTTGACCAGACCACGATGGGCAGTCCGCAATCATCAGAAAACATCACAGCGCATTACGAGGGTGTCTGCAGCGCTTGCCACTTCCTACATTTGTTTAATGCAAGTGCTGGCAATGTCTATGTGCAGGACACTGTCGTGTGTTGATTGTGTGTGTGGACGGTCTGAGTGTGCCGCATCTCTCTCTCTCCTCTCTCTCTCTCTGTCTCTCTCTCTCTCTCTCTCTCTCTCTCCCTCTCTCTTCTCTCCTCTCTCTCCCCCCCTCTCTCTCTCTCTCTCTCTCTCTCTCTCTCTCTCTCTCATTTTTCTCATTTACCAGCACATAGATTAACAGACTGATACCTAATCGAGCGCGCGTGCACACACAGTCACACGCATACACACACACACACACAACACACACACAAACACCCACACACACACACACAACACACACACACACACACACACACACACACACATTCTCTCTCTATCTCTCTCATTCACTCACTCACAGAGAGAGAGAGAGAGAGGGGGGGGGGAGAGAATGTTTGATCATAAACACGTATTGGCCGAATAGAAGCTCTTGACAGTTCAACACACCATAAAATAATCCAAAATCGTACC
>JADBJO010005437.1:146787-149287 GCA_016801955.1 Conus betulinus
GGAAGAAGGAGAGAAAGGAAGAAAGACAAGAAAGAAATACAGAAAGAAAGAAAGGAAGGAAGGAAGGAAAAAGATGTTGAGCCATTTTGGAGGAAAAGGAAGAAAGGAAGGAAGAAAGAAAGGAATGACGAAAGAAAGGAAAGGAAGAAGGAAAGGAAAGAAGGAGAGAAAGGAAGAGAGAAATACATACAGAAAGAAAGAAAGGAAGGAAGGAAGGAAAAAGATGTTGAGCCATTTTGGAGGAAAAGAAAGAAAGAAGAAAAAAAAGAAAAGAAAGGAACGATGAAAGAATGGAAGAAGGAAAGAAAAAAAGGAAGAGAAAAGAGAAAAGAAGAAAAATACAGAAAGGAAGGAAAAAGAAAGGAAGAAAGACAGACAGAAAGAAAGAAAGATAGAAATTCTTCAGCTTTGCCTGCGACTAGAGGGAGAGATATCTTGTCATATTTTTCTTCTTTCTTTTCTTTTTTTTTTTTCACAACCGTGGATGTTAGTTTCGGGAATTCTAAAAACGAAAAAAAAAGGTTACAATTTACAGAAAAACAGATAATGAACGGTAGCGTGTATTACTCTCTCTCTCTCTCTCTCTCTCTCTCTCTCTCTCTCTCTCTCTCTCTCTCTCTCTCTCTCTTCTCGCGGGGGCACTTAGCTCAGCAAAGCCGTTCCCCACCAACATTGTTATTGTTGCACGAAGGAGACACTGATGGGCCATCATAATGGAAGAGAAGTTCTCTGTCACGGTTATTGCTGTCAGAGACAGTCAGTGTTGGCTGTTGTAACGATTAGCTAGGGCGAGGAGATGTGCTTTCAGCTACTTTTCCCCCTTTTTTTTTGTCTTTTTTTTTTGTTTGTTTGTTTTCTTTTTTCTTGTTGTTGTTGTTGCTGTTTGTTGTTGTTTGTTTGTTTTGTTTTCCTTTTTACTTCTTTTTTTTTTTTTTTTTTTTTTTTCGTAGGGTTGTTAATTCAATAGTGTTTTCCGTATCTCCAAAGGGGATAACTGTTATGTCATTCATTCCTGCTTTTCTCTCGCACACAGTTACACCACATGTTTTTTTTTTTTCTTTTTCTTTTTTTTTGTCCTGTTGCTGCATTAATGATCAATATAACAAGACAAATTTAGATGATAGTGTCAATCCATCATCTGCTTCAAACCGGAATCAAAACAGACCACATGGAAAACGTTTCACCAAACTTACAGAGAGAGAGAGAGAGAGAGACAGAGAGACAGAGAGACAGACAGACAGACAGACAGACAGACAGACAGACAGAGAGACAACAGACAGACAGACAGACACACAGAGACGGAGAGACGGAGAGAGAGACACACACAAGCGCGCACCGGACACCCCCCCAAACCCAACCACCCCAACCTTTCCCCCCACCCCACACACCCCCTCTCCCCCCCTCCAAACACACACAGCCTCATACTGTTGGCAGTCCCAGCACCAGCAGTTGATGCCGAGCCACCGCTTACAGTAAGGTCGCCGTTAGGCCACCCACTAGAGGAGCCGCTGGGCTGGTTTCAGAACTGACATGCCAACACACGCACACGTTTGCACTTGGCCGTTCAGCGCGCATGGCAGTGTTTATTGCCTGAAGATGGATTCCAACGTGTTTTTTCATGGGCTGACAAGAACTGAGGGAGTTGAGGGGGGGGGGGTGGGTGGGGGTAGGAGAGGATATTGTTTGAAGGGGAAGGGGGAGGTAGGTGGGAGTTGTGGAGGGGGTGGGGGGGTGGAGGAAGGTCACGGGCTGGTGGTCATGTATATACTATATAGGCTGGTGATCGGCTGCTTTCGTCCTGGAACCAGGGCCATTGTGTCCGGCCGTTGCTTTGTGTTGGATGACGGACGTTAAGTACCCCACGCACTGTTTGAAGGTGTGGCGGTGGCCCACAATGGAAGAGGGACTGAGCTGGTCAGGTGTCGGGGTCTGTGTGGGTCGGTGTTGTTGGTGCTGGAAGTCGGCAGCCCCTGATAGACATGGGCCCCCCTGCGGTGAGCTGGGCTATAAAACAAGATGAATGGAATCGGTATTGGAGTGTTTGGTTTGCTTTGGTTTGTGTGGGAGGAAGGTTGGATGTGTGTGTGTGTGTGTGTGTGTGTGTGTGTGTGTGTGTGTGTGTGTGTGTGTGTGTGTGGTGTGTGTGTGTGCGCGCGTGCGCGCGTGCTGGCGCGGTGAGGGAGGAGTCGACGTAGAAATGGTGACTGCGATGTAAAGAGATATGGGACAGGTTGAGATGGGGACACACTGACACGGGGACAGGTTGAGATGGGGGACACACTGACACGGGGACAGGTTGAGATGGGGACACACTGACACGGGGACAGGTTGAGATGGGGACACACTGACACGGGGACAGGTTGAGATGGGGATACACTGACACGGGGACAGGTTGAGATGGGGACACACTGACACGGGGACAGGTTGAGATGGGGGGGGACACACTGACACGGGGACAGGTGGAGATGGGGACACACACTGACACGGGGACAGGTTGAGA
>JADBJO010005437.1:159287-162156 GCA_016801955.1 Conus betulinus
TGTCCCCCCCCCCCTCTCTCTCTCTCTCTCTCTCTCTCTCTCTCTCTCTCTCTCTCTCTCTCTCTCTCTCTCTCAAGTCCTATGAGTAGCCCTTCGAAGATCAGCGACGTGAAATTACTTTTCAGATAAAGCGTGGTCTACGAGGTCCTTCACTGCGTGTGTGTATGACTGGCGCCACGCTCCTCCACCAGTGGCTGGCCCGGTTACATCTCTCACGCCCGCGTATCAACCAATCGGCAGCCGGCTTTTTTTATCACCTTTTTTTCCAATTAACTTCGATTGTGAGGACAGGCTTTTGCGCTTCTTTCTCTTTCTCCGTTGTGTCTTTTTTTTTTTTTTTTCGTCCTCCATGTCAGCTGCCAGAATGCTCTCCCAATTCCCCCTGACCTTTATTTGTTGTCTCTGTCGAGAAGAATTGTTTGGCATTTGTTTCTTTCTTTCTTCGTCTCTCACAGCAAGATTACGCGAAATGTGCCTAACCGAGTGTAAAAGACACTTAGTGCAAAAGATCGGTGCCGCCCAGAGACAAACCCCATGAAATTTGGATGTGTATACAGATCCCAAGACGAATCCCGGATCCGTTCAACAAGATGATGACAAATTTTCCCACTGACACATAAACTCTGTGAAGTTGCTGTTTAAGAATTGATAACTATCCATGAACCCAAATTTTTCTGTACAATATAAAAAGTTTTCTTATGATAGCCAACATTAACATTTCGTATTTTCCGTACCATATTACAAAGAAGTATGTGGGAAGTCACTTTTTCAGATTCTGTACCTACTATTACTTCCCTTGAAAGGAAAAAAATCAGGTGTCCGAGGTCAGCCCCCGCTAGATTGTCCTTCCGGGTATTATTGTTATCTGTACCTGGAATTATGGGTGTGGAGATGCAGTGGTCGAAGATCTAGCTCCGTGAAGTTGCGCTTAAGACCGATCCATCTTGGTGACCAAATTATTGCACTCATGTGAACATATCATATCTCTCTCTCTCTCTCTCTCTCTCTCTCTCTCTCTCTCTCTCTCTCTCTCTCTCTCTCTCTCTCTCCAAATCCAGCGAGGTCTTATTGGGTACCCGTTCCCTTTTGAAGCCGTTTTTATACACGATATATATTAATTCTCAGGACAAAATCTCGGCTTAGACGATCTCTAATTTCTTTTTTAAACTAATCACGATGAACCGCAATTCTTTTTTTATTCGCTTAGGTCGTTGTCATTATTGGACGATTTTTTTTTTTCTCTCAGCAATAGAACTCGTCTCCACAAGCTTGACATTTACCCGCGGAATGCCTGTTTCCGCCTTATACGATTTACCAACACGTGCTGTCGTTTAATACAAATGTGAACGAATGAATGAATCATATAGAAGAAAATATTCATTGCAAATGAGCTGGAGTCCATGACAGACAGATATTGGGGGAAGATGGGGTGGGGGGGGGGGGGGGGGGGGGGGGTTTGGGCGGGGAGGGGGGGGATTGGGGGAGGGAGTGGCCCAGATGACTTCAAGGCAGTCGAGTGTCATCCACTTTCTGAATTAGTCTATCAGAGTGAAGCTCAAATTTCTTTGTCAACGCTGCAGGTATCTGTATCTCTCGAGCCTGGCCAGAAGGGATTTCCATGGTGTAAGAAGATTATCCTCATACTTGCTGACGATTATGCTGAAGAAAAAAAAAACAGTTTCAAATTCCGTGGCCTGTTATTCTATGCTTCCGGGAGGGTGACATCCACCTCTGTTCCCTCTCCACATCAGCGACCTTGGGGAGTTGATGGTGGAGTCTTCAGTGTGGACATGTTGATGACAACTGTTGTTCAGTGGACGTAGAAGCGCCCTCCAGACACGAACGCTCGCTCTCATCGAACCGCGCGACTAAGTTTTGGCAAGTAGGGGTGACTTGGTAGGTGGCTTCCTGTGTATTCTGGTTCACGACAAACACCACTGACCCCCATCCAAGTGACCCAGCAGCAGTGCAGCGTCTCCTCCGGCGGGGGACTTCCTGGCGACCAGATATGGATCGCCCGTATTGAGGCTATCGGTTCTGAAGCTGCGACAGGACGACTGAATGTATAACTGTGTAATGGAAACTAGGAATTAGGAAGGGACTTCTTCTTCTTCTGCGTACGCAGGCTGATACTCCTGCGGACACTCCCTGTGTAGACAGGCAAGGGTTTATCCCATCTACCCAACAAAGGAAGTGGAGTTTTGTGTGTATGACCATTTTCTATCCCGCCGTTAAGGCAGCCATACTCCAACTTCGGGGAAGGCGCATGCTATGTGTAACGTGTCATCCATACTGACGGCCAAGCTGGTCTTCTCTTCCGAAAGTTGGTGATGGGATTTTACGTGTGTGCAAGATGTTATGCGTGCGTTCACACACGAAACCTCGGTTTACAGTCTCATTCGAAGGACTGTATGGGGGGAATGGAGTCAAAACCAATGTTAACTCCGAGAGAAAAATCCCCCTGTACCGAAACGAGCCGGCGGAGATTCGAACCCGCAACCTCAAGATTACGAGTCCGGCTGAGCTATCACTGAGCTATTCCGGCCCCAGGAAGGGGACAAAGTTGAGACCGAAAACGACCATGGAATGATCTGGCCGTAGAGGCAAGAACACAAAGGGAGATGAACATGAACGAAAACAAATGCCAGGGAGGGCAGTTTTAATGAGGGCAGCTGGTGTGGGAATGACAATCGCCCCCCCACATGAGTTAACCCCTGTCCCAAAGCAATGGAGATGTGCACTCAGACAACACTTTGGAAGTTTGGTATGTGTGGCAAACTTCTCTAACGACAGAGAGAGGAAATCGATTTAGCTTGGAGATGACAGAGAGGCCACAGCAAGTACTACCCAATCTGTGTTGGATTAAAAA
>JADBJO010005438.1:0-7500 GCA_016801955.1 Conus betulinus
TCCCGCTAAGCCTCTTCAGGACTGTCGGGTCGCTTCAGGGACGTCATTGGGGGTCGCCTTCAGGACTGTCATGGGTCTCTTCAGGACTGTCCGGCGGCGTCTTCTGAGGACTGTCCCAGGAGGGTCGTCTTCAGGACTGTCGGGGTCGTCTTCAGGACTGTCAGGGTCCGTGGGTGGGGTCGGTGGGGTTCAGCAGAGTGGAACGGTTGCTGTGCCAATGAGCAGCTCAAGGAAACAGCATGACATAATCATTGATTTTCGACACCCGCTTTGTTTCCTTCGCAATAGGCACTAGACATGGATTTTCGACACACGCTTGTTTCATTTCGCAATACACAATAGACATGGGGAATTTTCGACACACGCTTTGTAATTTGCAATGTGCACAAACAAAGATTTTCGACAACGGTCATGTACATTTGGGAATAGGACACAGGAGGAGGGAAATAGGTCGACAAACCGCTTGTTGAATTCGGAATAAGTACGGCATAAATGGAAGTTTCGTACACACGGTTATTGAATTGGCGATGAGTACATAGATAAGGGCTATTTTCGACAAAGGGTTTATTGAATCGCAATAGTTTATCGTCTACAGGGATTTTTCAACAAACGTTTATTGGAATTTGCAACAGTTACACAGACAAGGGAATTGTCGACAATCGGTTATTCAATTTGTGTAATTTTGCGCGCACCGACCAGTGATAATATTTCGACACCCGATTATTGAACTGGCAATTGCACACAGACAAGGGAATTGGTCGACGACACAAAACGGTTATTGTAATTTGGATAGTACACAGAACAAGGGAATTTGTCGACAAAAACGATTATTGAATTGGCAAATGCCATACAGACAAGGGAATTGTCTCGACACAAGACGGTTTGATGAACTGGCAGTAGTACACAGACAAGTGGAATTGTCGACGAATACGTTTTTAAGAGGACCCAGACAACAGAGGTGAAAAAGGCTGACAGCAACGGTCCTCGAACGGCCGTCAGCGGGAATGCGTGTGGGGGAGGGGGGGGGGGGGGGGGGGGGGGGGGGGGGAAGGCGAGGGGGGGGGGGGTAGTAGGATGGCTTGGAAGGGTGCATGCATTGGTACTGGGGGCTTGGCACAAGTGGCAGGGGGAAGACTGTTGGAAAACAGTGGGTGACTGTTGGTTCTCCCGCAACAGCCCTCTCGGCAGTAGGTGTTCGGCTTTTTGTAGTTTTGTTTGTCGTGCTGTTAAGCCACCGGGAAAGTTGGAAAGTGCACAGATTACAAGAGAGACGGAGATCGAGAGAAGAGAGAGAGAGAGAGAGAGAGATAGAGAGAGAGAGAGAGAGACTGCCGGCCGTGATGGTTGCCGTCATCATCAGCCATCCTCAACTCATATTTGCCATGTGTTGGTCACGTGACTGAAGAAGGCCAGGTCAGGTGGACGCTGAATGAGGAAACCAGGGTCATCTGGTGTAAGGCGGCATAGCTCTCGCCTCTCTCTCTCTCTCTGCTCTCTCTGATCTCTCTCATTTTCTGTGCTGCATCAAAGGCAAAAACCGCCATGCCGTTCATTTCCAGCTCTTTATCCACACTATGGCTTGTCAGGCCGCAGTCGCCCGCCGGCTCCCGCCCCCCCCCCCTCTCCCTGTCCCTACCGTTCCCCCCCCCCCCCCCCCCTCCGCATCGGCAATCCGCCGGGAACAGTCGATGTCGAGTCATGAAGAGGGCAACCCACCAGAGGAGACCCTGCACTGCTGCCGAGTCATAAGGGTGGTGTCGAGTGGTGCCTGCTCTAAACCGGAGTAGCATGACAGCACCTGCTAAGCCCATTGCTGAAGATGATAACTGCTTCGTCGCGAAGCCAGGTGTGTGAGTGAGCTACTCATTCCTCCGGAGAGTGTCATCATGTACGTCCAGCGACAGTCCCTGGGAACTGACCGACACCGGCGATCTTGACACGAACTGACCAGGGGAGTTGACGGGGATGGGGACAGAACTTTAGGTCACTATGACAGCAGGGCATGACGGGGCACAAAATTTGACACTTTCCCCGCGCTTTATTTTGATCGAGAAAGATAAGGATGATGGAGATGAAGCTATGGCGTTTCCATTCCACTGTGAGAGACTGCATGACGAGGCCTTACTCTGCACTTACTTTCCTGATTTATACCGGCGTCAACCAGGCCCGAGAGACTCAACTCTTGCTGTGTTTTGGTCAAGAAATTTGAGCAGTACTGTCGGAGATACATCCAGTAAGAAAACGAAACACTGTGACTGTGAGTGAGGTCCCAGCCTTTCCATTGGAGCCCATAGCAAGCTCATCTCAGGGTAAGGCTGGTCGAGACAGGAAAATCCCAGAAATAAATGTCTTTGATGAGAATCGAACCCACGACCTCCCAGCTTGGAATCCGTGAGGCTAACCACTGCGCCACAGCAGCCGGTCAGTCTCCCTAGTTTGATCCCCTAGCACTTGTCAAGTTCAGCTTTGGAGCAGACGATGACGGCGAAAAACCGACAATAATGCAGGAAGTGGCAAGACAACGATCCGTCTGTGTGAAGGGCAACGAGCTGGGGGTGGGATGTTTTACAGGCTGAATGTTATTGTTGTCACACACGGTAGGTCACAGACGTGGCATGACGAGCACTTGGGCAGACACGGATCTCCACGACTCCCTCTGTTCTCAGTCACGGGCAGCCGGGTAGAGGGTGCTGTGACCCTTTCCATGAGGGTCTTCTGTGGTCTGTCTGTTGGAGGTCCCTCTCCACTGCACGGAGTGGAGCGGTCTCTGGACAGAGAGTCATCATGCACCCGTCTGTTTTGATCCCTGCCCGACATAAAGCAGAAAGAACACACGCACATATACCCCCCCCCCCCCACCCACCCACCACCCACACACACATACACACACACAGTCTTCCAAATAGATACTTTTGGGGTCAGTGCGTGCACTCACACATAGACTGTTTTTGTTTGTTGTGGAAAGTCTTTTTCAGAGAAGTTGGACGGGGCTTGGAACGTGCACTGACTCCAGAGGGGAGGTAACCAGGCAGGAAGCCCCGCATTGAGGAACAATTCTTTATTTGTCCACCGAGAGAAAATAGCCCCATCCCCACCCCCACTCCCAGCCCTCCCCGCCTTCGTTTCTGGTTCTGGTGCTGCAAGCATTTGTCCGAAAGCAATGACGGGACACGTTGATGCTGTGTGATGAAAGCTGTGATGCAAGCAAACGGGACACGTTGATGCTGCTGATGTGTGTGTGTCTGTGTGTGTGTGTAAGCATGGGACACGTAAGAAAATGACCCCCTTGGACGCTATTGATGTGTGTGTGTGTGTGTGTGTGTGTGTGTGTGTGTGTGTGTAGAGCTGTGTGAGATGTGACACTGTAAGAAAATTTGTGATCTGAGCAATGACCCGTTGGTGCTATTGATGTGTGTGTGTGTGTGTGTGTGTGTGTGTGTAGAGAACTGTGTAGATGTGACACTGTCAGAAAATGTTCAGGGGGTCTGTGCGCGTGACAGTATTGAGAGAAGAGCAGAAAGAACCATACCACCCCTCACCCACCCTCCCCCCTTTCTTTCCCCACCTCAAGTATCCAGTGGCTTTGCGGTGCTTGTTTTGTGTTTGCTCTGTGGGGCTGCTTTCATGTTGGCGGCACATGCACGTGCACACCGGAATTCCGTGTATCTAGCTAGCAAGGGAGGGGGTCGGAGTGGGGGGAGAGCCAGACAATGGCACAAACTGGATGACCCTTGCGAGCTGTCGGCCCTGCGTTTACAATGACAGACTGACCGACTCTCTCTCTCTGTCTCTGTCTGTCTGTCTGTCTGTCTGTCTGTCTCTCTGTCTCTCTCTCTCTCTCTCCTCTCTCTCTCTCTCTCTCTCTCTCTCTCTCTCTCTCTCTCTCTTTGTGCCTTGAGCGTGTGAAATTGATTTCTCTTCACCTGTTGAATTTAACATGTAATTACTGCCAGATGTTGGGGTGTACCAGTATAAACGTGTATACTTGCCTGGTGTGTGTGTGTGTGTGTGTGGTGTGTGTGTGTGTGTGTGTGTGTGTGTGAGAGAGAGAGAGAGAGAGAGAGAGAGAGAGAAGAGAGAGAGATGTGAAACCACACTTTGATGTGCCCTCCATTCCCTCGTCGTCCCTCCTCTCTCTCTCCTCCCTCCCCCTCTCTCTCTCACTCCCATCCTCCTCTCTCTCTCTCTCTCTCTCTCTCTCTCTCTCTCTCTGGTACCTCGAATGTGTGAAATGGATTCCTATGCACCTATGAAACTTATCGCTACTATAACTGTCACATGTTTGATGCTTGCCATATGTACCTGTTTACCTGCCGTGTGTGTGTGTGTGTGTGTGTGTGTGTGTGTGTGTGTGTGTGTGTCTTTGTGTGAGACACAACACTTCAGTGTGTGTGTGTGTGTGTGTGTGTGTGTGTGACACACCACTTAAGTGTGACCCCCTTTCATCCTTTCCGTCTCTCGCCTTGTGACGTTGATGAGAGAAATTTCCTTCATAGTAACTGGTCGAAGAGGGGAATAATAGCGGGAACGTTTGTACGCCCATGCTTTTCCTTTGTTCTTAATTGTTTGTAAAGTGCATGCGTGTTAGCAAAGGCAATTAACCAATCAATCAGTCTTCCACATGAAATAAATGAATAAATAGATGAATAGATAAGATTTCACCTGACAACATACCATGCACTTTTTAAAACTGGACCACAGTGACCACTGGGGTTAAAAGGTTAGACACAAAAAAAAAAAAAAAAGCAAGAGAGGATCATTAAAAAGGAAAATCGCCAGGATCAAAGTCATTAGAAAAAAAAAAGAATGCACCACGCTCAAGTCTTTAAGAAGAAAGGGACAGGGGTCAAAGTCTTATAAAACAAAAAAAAAAAAAAACGCCAGGGTCAAAGTCTTTAAAAAAAAGCACCAGAGTCAAAGTCTTTAAGCACCAGGGGCAAGTCTCTAAAAAATAAGTGTCAAGGTCGAAGTCTGTAAAAGAAAATACCGCCAGGGTCAAAGTCTTAATAAAAACACCAGGGTCAAAGTCTTAATAAAAACCACCAGGGTCAAAGTCTTTAAAAAAAAGGGCAGGGTCAGAGTCTTAAAAGTGCTAGGGTCAAAGTCTTTAAAAAAAAATCCACCAGGGTCGGAGGCTGAGAAAAAGCGCCAGGGTCAGAATCTGTAACAAAAGCATCTTAAAAGACCGCTAGGGTCAGAGTCTAAAAAAAAAAAAAAAAAAAAAAAAAAAAAAAAAGCGCCAGGGTCAGATTCTTAAAATAACGCCGGGGTCAAAGAATTAAAATAACGCCAGGGTCAAAGTTTAAAAATAAAGTCTTAAAAAAAAGCGCCAGTGGTCAAAGTCTTTAAAAAAAAAAAGCGTCAGGGTCAAATTCCTAAGAAGCGCCTGGGCAAAGTCAAAAGTCTAAAAAAAAACGCCAAGGTCAAAGTCTTAAATAGTGCCTGAGACAAAGTCTTATTTAAAAAGAAAAAAAAAAAAGAGTGCCAGGGTTGTTGAAAGTTATATTAAAAGGAAGCTGCAGGTTCAAGTCTAGGGGGGGAAAAAATCTTAGCGCCAGGATCAAAGTCTAACAGGGAATCCTTTGCTGAACGAAGATCTGCTTCCCTCTTCCATAACCTTGCTACCTGCACCCCCTCCCCACAAACACTTCCATGGATGGTTCCCATCTCTCTCTCTCATCTCTCTCTCCTCTCTTCTCCTCTCTCTATCTCTCTCTCTCTCTCTCTCTCCTTTGCCCCCCCTTCCTCTGTCTGTTCCAAACCGCATGATTTCATCAATCAGTCAATCACGGCGACTTGGTACATCGCGGAGATTCCCTCCCTTCCCATTGCCCCCTCCCCCTCCCTACCCCCCCCCCCCCCCCCCCCCCCCCCATCCTTCCTCCCTTCCACCCCCATCGCAGCACCCCCACCCTCATCCCTTTGCTGCCTCCTAGCTGCCTCTTCCTCCCCCTCCCTCTCCACCACACACCTCTTTCTCCCGCTGTCCCCCCCCCCCCCCCCCCTTTCTTTTCCACGGAGGTTGTTAACCCGTTCCTTCATGGGACTGTGTGTGTGTGTGTGTGTGTGTGTGTGTGTGTGTGTGTGAGAGAGAGAGAGAGAGAGAGAGAGAGAGAGAGAGGAGAGAGAGTTCTGTACTGGTCTGCCACAAGTAGAGAGCATCCCCGTCTGACACAAATGGGGGATTTTAGTTTAGGTGGGGACAGGATTGGGGAGAGTGAGAGGGGATTACAGGACGGTGGTGGTGGTGGTGTTGGTGGTGAACATGGAGGGGATGGCGGAGGAGGAGTTGGGGGAATCAGTTGGGATCAATAGGCAGGAAATAGACCGGCTTGGATGGGGGATGGGGGAGGAAGGGGGCGGGAGGGGATTGGGGGGGGGGGGGGGTAGATGGGGCAACCGCTTGCCGCGGCTTTGGAGGATGACTCCTTCACCTCCCGTTGTTTTGTTTCCTGCCGTTCTCTCCCCCCCACCCCACCTCCCCCCCCCCTTGCCCCCCCCCCCCCCCCCCCCCCCCACCCCAACAACACCCCAAAACAACACCAAAAACAACCCCCCCCCAAATCCCCATCTGGTCAGATCCTCTCTGGTCCTTGACTGTTACTACACTCTCTCCTCCGTTTTTCCTCTCCCCGTCTCCCCCTACCTCCCTCCCCCCCCCCCCTCCCCCCCCCTCTCCTCTCTCTCTCTCTCTCTCTCTCTCTGTCTCTCATCTCTCCTCTGTCAGCCTTCTCTCTCTGTCGGTCTGCGATAAAATGAAAAAAAAAAAAATTGTTCCATTCTGTTTAATTTTGATGTAGTGGATTTTTCTGTCGTTGAAATCATAAGTTTCAGGAAATCCACTCTTGAACCCGTAGATCAAAATGAAAAAAAAAAAAAAAAAATTGAAAAATAAGACCAAACCAATGAAAGACGCCGGCCCCTCCATCAAATCAGGCGTCGTTATCCCCAGAGCTCACAGGGAAGCGTCCCACGCCCCTGTCAAGGGGTCCAAAGTGGCCCTTGTGGGGCATCACCACCTCCTCCCTCCCCCTGCTTTGCCCCACCCCCTCTCCCCCTGCTTTGCCCCCGTCGGCAAATTTTTTTTAGTCTTTTTGGAGTGTTCGCCAGAGACTTTGTACGCTGTCGTCCACTGTCCTAAGTTTGAGAGCGACAGGTACTCCGAGCACGGTTCTTTTGTGACAACCAAGGGCACGGCAGGCATGCTGTTACACTGACTCGACCAAGGACTTCGTTCAGTGGGCGACAGGACTACGATGTGACTTACAGTGGATGGTGAGACTTCATGACAACTTACAGTGGGATAGTAAGACTTCATGACAACGTACAGTGGATAAATCTTAAAGAAATGTCAGCGAACCGCCCAGAGAAACGCGGACAAACGAGTCACAAGACAAATTAATAAACACATTTTGTTGCACCTGAAGAAGACCTAAGAGGTCGAAACGCGTTGTGGTTTGTCTTGTGAATCGTTTAAAACGGAAAAGGTGGGGATGCCTT
>JADBJO010005438.1:17500-25000 GCA_016801955.1 Conus betulinus
CATTTTTGTCTTGAGAGAGAGAGAGAGAGAGAGAGAGAGAGAGAGAGAGAGAGAGAGAGAGAGAGACGGACAGACAGACACACAGACAGACAGACCACCACGCCCCCCAAATTACCTGCTCCGCTCAACTCAACTCTCCTCACTCCACCAGGTCAGCGTGTCTTCTGATGAACCACCAGCTTTGTACACACCACCACCACCACCACCACCACCACGGCACTCCACGCGCCCACCCCACTTCTCCCGCGGCAAAGAACGTGCAAGACCAACACACCAGCAACCGTCACGACCACCACCACCACCACCACTGCCACCACCTCGGCCACCGGTTCCCTGACCAAAACAACCGGCCAAATGATGTCCCAACGAAGTTCCAGCTGGCCACTGGCAGAAGAAGACGAGGAGGAGGACTGTTGGCTGGGCAAGACGTTGGTGTGGTTGTTGCTGCGGTTGTCGAACGACCCACAGCGACTGAATCCTCCACCGCTTCAGCGGGGCGTGTCGCGCCACCTACAGGTAAGAATGAGCCCTAACCCAGAAATTCTCTGTCTGTCTGTCTGTCTGTCTGTCTGTCTTTTCAATTTATCTATTTGCTCTCTTCGGGACACGTGTTTTCGAGTGGTGGTTGTGAGGTGGTACAATGGCGGGACATGTGTCATAGTTTGGAGAGTGTGCGCGGTGGTAAAGGATTTCAAGACTTGACAAAAGTAGTCTGCGCCGAAACACGCATTATAACCTTCACCCCCACCCCCTATCCCCCACACGTATCCCCTCCCACCTCGCCGACCATTCCGGGTATAGGTGCAGAGGACGCATCAGCAGGAGGAAGGTCGGCTTCCGGCTTCAGACACAGCCAAGGGAGATAATTCTGTGTCAGGTATTGTTCGAAAACCGCGGTATCCCTCTCCCACCCTTCCTCCCACTACCCCCCTGCTGCCCCCGTGGCCCCCGCCCCTCTCCTTCTCCCCTCTCCTGCTTCTCTTGGGACAAGATGTTGCCGTGCTTTCCCTTTTCTTTTAAACTGTCTCGGAACAAGACTGTCTGGAGCCCTGACTGCCCCTGATATGTGTGACTGAACACAACTTTCCACTGCCCCCCCCCCCCCCCCTCCCCCACTGCCCCTACTGTGTATCTCTCCAAGCAGAACGTACAAGCGCCTCCTCCTGCTCATGTAACCGTGAAAAGCCAAGGTCAGACCAGCGTTGAACAAGGCTCCCACTTCCGGTACTTCCGCCTTGTCCATTTCTTCACTGTTTTTGCCAGCGGCTTTGGGAAAATTTCAGCCGTTCTACAACCCTTCTGTCCAAAGAACAAAGCCCTTAAATGGAAAAACCGAGGCACCTGAAGTTCTTCTTTCAGATTTAAAAGAATTTTCTTTTTTTTTTTTTGAATGATCTGTAGCTAGAATCAGTCACGCACGACCGCAGTTAGTCGTAGAAAGAAGTCACGACACCGAATCGTTGGCAGTATGTCACTCACACACACACACACACACACACACACACACACACACACACACACACACACACACACACAAACACACACACACACACACACACACACACACACACACACACACAGAGAGAGAGAGAGAGAGAGAGAGAGAGGAGAGAGAGAGAGAGAGAGAGAGAGAGAGAGAGAGTAATTTCATGTCTATTATAACAGATGAAGGTATTTACAAAACAGTATTTCTTTGTGTGCGTGTGTGTGTATACACACACACATACGCACACGGGCGCATAGATATGGACATGCGAGTTTGTGCGATACGCTTGTGTCGGAGGGAGAAGAAAAACATTCATCTAGGGCACACTTATGTTTTGGGGTGAAAGGATACCTGGAGTTCTATAGGAATCATACACTTCACACACTACTCCGCCCAGTAGAGCGCGACAGTTCACACTACTGCCACGTTCATCACGCTCTTCCTCTCCCGTTTACCGGCCTCTGCATTCAGTTCAAGTAGCGACGATCTATTGGAAATGGTGGGAGGGGAGGTAAGCCGAGAACGTGCAGAGGCGGAGGGGGATGAGGGATAGAAAGTGGGGGGGGGGGGAGGGGTTGGGAGAAGGGCGGAGATGCAAAACGTGCAGAGGGGGAGTGCGGGGGGGGGGGTGTAGGGGTGACGTGGGCAGGGAGTACAAAGGGGAGTTGAATCGGTAATGAAAAAAAAAAAAAGAATGAAACCTTGCTACATTTCAGAGCGTTTCGTTTTCTTTTCTTTTCCCAATTCACATGTCGACTAATGGGTCAGTCATGCAGCTATCGACAAAGAAATCATCTACGGCGAGACAGTTGAGTTGAGTGAAGAATAATAATGGTAAACAACAACAACAACAATAACAACAACAACAACAATAACAACAACAACAACAACAGTAACAATAATCAGGGCGTTGAGTAAAGCGCCGAACTCCCGCCGAAGTCGATCCGGTTCAGAATGTGGGCTTTGGGTCATGTCATGACTGAGTAGTCCGGATGCCTTTTTTTTTTTTTAACACAAGGACATGGGGAAAAAAGCAATAATGTGATCTTTTACATCACTAAACAGTTTAAAACACATTCCATAGAAGTATGCAGGATTTTAGTGAGGACTGATCATTGTAAACGTCTGTGATGATTGATACATTGCAAACATCTTTGATGACTGCTCACTGTAAACGTCTGTGATGACCGTTCACCGTAAACTTCTATGATGGCTGATCACTGCAAAACGTCTGTGATGACTGAACACTGTAAATATGTGTGGTGACTGATCACTGTAAAGGTCTGTAATTACTGTTGTAAACGTCTGGCTGCAATGTTTGTGATGACTGACGAGTGTAAATGTCTGTAATGACAGATCACTGTAAACGTCTGTAATAGAAAGGAGCGTATGATAAATGTTTTATATGTTAAAAGTTTACAACTAAAAACTGGGAAAAAAGTATCACCACAGCCTGCTTCTAAAAATGTCAATGTTTTGTCTTTGAATGTAGTAAGTCTGGTTTCTTTGAGGGTTATTTCGTTCATCTCCTTCTCCTCCTGAAGATGTAAGTTGTGCGTCCTACAGGCTTGATGTCCTGAAAGACAGGATGTCCCAGACTGAAGTCTGGAGTATTGGGTGGTCGTTGGCAGGAGTCTTGGTTCCAGAGGGGGGCGGGGCGGGGGGGGGGGGGGGCGGCTGTCCTGTCTTTTGTTTTGGTTGTCAAACCCAGAGTGGAGTGCGAGTCCTCTTCTTTGTTCCTGCTGAACTGCTGTCCGGCGCTTGGTTCTGGTTCCCTGTGAATTGGTGTTGACATTGTGGGGGGTGGTCGGCCGACTGTGGGTGACTGTGTTTTTTCTCCTCTTCCCCTTGAAAGGACCTGACTTCAGGGCCACCAGGCGGCCTTCCTCATGCTCGGGTGGCGACGGTTCTGTGCCGCGAGATGCCGCCTCAAAGAGAGAGAGAGAGAGAGAGAGAGAGAGCTGGAGCTGGACGGACGTCGCTGGAGCGATGCACGAGTCCTTTCTATGGTCCTCTCTGACTACGACCGAAAGGGATTTTTTTCAGTCCAACCCCGTGAGAAAGTGCCCACCATGCCGACTGGAACTGCGTGGTTTGCCAGGCCACGCTAACAGCGGTCAGGCAGCGCTCCATCGCCGACAGCCCCATGTCTCTAGGAACTGTCTCCCGGCGGCACAAGTTGGACCTGCCGTCACTCACAGTAGCAGAAAGGTTGGCTGAGCCACCTGACGTTGACCTGTTTCATCAACGTCCAACCGGAGAGACCTGTCCACCTCTTTCTTGCTACTGTCTGCTATGCCACCTGGCGGTGAATGCATTGCTGTCTTCTTCCTTTATGTCTATTCATTTATAACACAGAACTAGCTCAGATGGTTTTGTTACATATTTGCAGATTTCTTTTTCGGCATGTACAATAAGGTTTATTTTTTTTGTTTAATTGTTTCCCGCTTATATTTTATTTAGTGCAGTCTTACCTTTATTCTTCTGGTTTTAAGTGCATGACTGAGAACGTTCGTGAGACTTGTATCTGAAAGAAATCTGAAGTCATTTTCCATTTCTCTGTATCATACTATCATCCTTAGCCGTTGTGTTGTAGGCGATGGATGATATTCGTTGTGTTGTAGGCGATGGATGATATTCGTTGTGTTTGTAGGCGATGGATGATATTCGTTGTGTTGTAGGCGATGGATGATATTCATTTTTGCCTGTTTTGTTTGCCTACCAGGAAATGGATACTGATGTAATGATTCCAGATCTGACTGAAGTTTTCTACGTTGATTTCAATGATGTCTTTCGTCGACTGTTCTAAGCAAGCGAAAGAATTTACAACACTGCTGCCTTGTTCAGTGCGGCAGGTGTATTTTCTTTCCAGGTCAACAAGAGTTCTCTCACGTTTGAAATAAGTGAATTGTTAATAACGCATCACACACAAACTACGACCATACTGTTGAAAAGTGTGATCCATTGAAAATCTCATGTTCTTTATCAACATTTGCAAAATGAGACAAATGGTCATTTTTTTACGGGATCTACAAAGACTTCATTTTAAAGCGATGCATGTGCATGCATTAAAATAACCCCGTATGAGAATAATCCATTTTTGTAGAAAAAAAAAAAACTTCTGTTATTTTCTCGAATGTCCTATATTTCACCAGAAAGGGTTGATGATGCTAGAGGTATGTGACAGCAACCAGCGTCAGTGTGATTTTTGTTTTTAATTCGTGCTTGGTTGGTAAATCCACACAGTATCTGCATTGTTTTGAGGTGACAACTGAACACGTTCTCTACTTTCAGGAGCGTGCTGTCACTTCACTTTACTCCAAATTGGACATCTCGTCTGATGACTTCTGCGTGTCTCTCTGCATTTTCCTCAGCGTGTGTCGACTCCGGGATCACAGTTTGCGTTTTTCTTTTGGGTTGTTATCACGTAAATGGATTTCGGAAAAAAAAAGGTCATATAACTGTCTTATGATTGTACATCGTTTCTGCATAAGAAAAAAAAAATCTGCTCATTTGCAGCCCGACTATTGTTGCAATAAACGCTTTAATATTCCATGATAAAATGCTGATTTGTCTTTTGCTGATGCCAGCTTTTCGCGTACAAATTCTCGGTCGTCAGATGGATCTTCTTGCGTGTTCCAGAGAGTTTTAACAATGTAGTGACTCTTCCTTGATCTGCTGTGACGTGACCATCTCTCGTACTTCGTCAATCTGAGAATGAATCGTATTCGTTGAGCTCTTCACGAGTTAAGTGTTGTCTTCCCACGAATAAGTCGTGGTCATCGCTACCTTCGTCGTCGTACACTGAGTAATCGTGTGGAGTTTATCTGTGCCAGCATCGTCTGACACGACTCTGTGCTGGGCACTGTTGTTTTCTGTGTGTGCCAGTGTACGGGGATCTTTGGAAAGGAACCCTGTAGTATAGGTCATTCTGTGGGACGGTGTCTCTGCTGCCGCTGTTGCTGGGTTTGGCGCAGTCTTCAGCTTCTCCACCGTCATGTCTATTCTCAGAATGGCTTGTGGCTTATATCGATAGTTTTGGACTCAGTGCTGTTGGTTTTTGAATGGCTTGTGGTTATATCGATAGTTTTGGACTCAGTGCTGTTGGGTTTTTGAACGGCTTGTGGCTTGTATCGATAGTTTTTGGACTCAGTGCTGTTGGGTTTTTGAATGGCTTGTGGCTTGTATCGATAGTTTTGGACTCAGTGCTGTTGGGTTTTTGAACGGCTTGTGGCTTGTATCGATAGTTTTGGACTCTTGTCATTCCTGTGATCAGTGCTGCTGGGTTTGGCATTGCCTGGTTCCAGACTGAAGTGTGCATGTAGGGCGGCCTGTTCGGCCGACGTGGTCGTGTCTTTGACGGTGACGTCATCCTGCCGCAAGGTTTCAAGGTGTCGACCACAGCTGCCTGCCGCCACGCCGGCCGGCTGTTCTGTTGTTGAGGTGGCCGCCATCTTTGGAATGTTGCTGTGTGCGTGGGTCGTCACGCTCTTTGAAGAGGTGTCCTCTTGATGAAGTTTTGTGTGTTGCAGGGCACTGCACAGGTCTGTTTGAAAGTTTTTATTTGTTTGTTGTTGCTATTGTAGAACATGATTTGGCTGTGTGCTGTGTGGAATTCGCTCCCACCCCCTTCCCCCTTTCTCCCCTCTCGCCCACCTTCTTGAATAGTGAGGCCATCTTGTCGCTAGCTGTTTCTGCGTCGACGTGTTGAGGACCGCTCACTCCCAAACGATGCAGAACAAGTGTCACTTTGTGAGCCCGCGCTCTGAAGCGCTCTGCTCAGAGGTGGGCGCTTTGGTTATGACCGAGTCGTCTGGAGTGCTTTGAAAGTGTTGGGAGGTACCCCGCTTGGTGAGTCATGTAGCAAAGCACCCTTGACACGCCCAGCGTGCTGTACTGTACATATGTGCCGCCGCTGTTGGTGTCACCGTCAAAGACACTGTCACTGTCTGAGTCATGACGGGACGCGCTGTGCTACGGTCATCTTACCCCCGGTGGTCGGCTGCAATAGTTGATGTCCACATAGCATCCTTCAGTGTGACGCCTGCTGTGTGGACGTTCGTCCTGATGTACGTGTGATGTTCCCATGGTTTACATGAATTTATTTTCACTTAATATTTACAGTTTTACAATAAATGTGAAAATTTGAACAACAGGCTAAAAAAGTGGGTTCAAATGTTTATAATTACACATGTGACAAAAAAGACGCAAAATTATTCGTACCCACACGTATACATATTCATAAATATATACATGCACACATACGTACATTACACATATACATATACATAAATGCAAACATGTACAAAATCGAGGAAAAAAAAAAAAGATAGTAGTAAAGAAAAGACTGAACACTGAATACAGGATGCGTGCGAATCAACAACCCACACATTATTAACCCATTATTGTGAAGCGTTAAAAGAGAGAGAGAGAGAGAGAGAGAGAGAGAGAGAGAGAGAGAGAGAGAGAGAGAGAGAATTTTCTGCTCAAAGATTTCATTATCATGGACATTTATATCATTACTGAAGGCGAGGTTTTATGAACATAATCTTCAAAAACGTTTAGCTCGTTTGATAAAGCGGTTGACAGTTTTGAATATAGCTTCATTATCTTCACGTCGGAGGGGTTGTTTGCCGCGGAGAAGAATAGCAACTCCCGAGTAGAGTGGGTGGAAGGGTGGACATCGTGTCTTTTCTGATGTCAGTGTAATTTGAACAGAACAGAAAATGCTCGGCCATTTCGGGATCAGTACCACATTGACACACTGGATCTGCTGTGAAACGGCGTTTCCCTTCTGTGTGGACGGCGGAACCGGCACCACACTGTGGCCGAAAGGCCGTCATTGTCCAGCTGGCACAGCGGTGTGGGAGCTGACCATCTGCCCCACCAGTTTTACCGAAGCAACTGGTCAGAGGCGTTGGACGCTGGTTGGAAGGACGGGTCAAGTTCCCTTAGGGTTAGTCAGGGACCTGGAACAATGAGGGCGCTCGGGCAGGAGGCTGTGAAGCGCCCCG
>JADBJO010005438.1:30000-32500 GCA_016801955.1 Conus betulinus
GTCTACAATAACACCTAGGACTTTATGATGATCACCTTCTTCGGCTACCTCATTATCTATACAAAGAGACAAAGAATTACAAGAAATATTTTGACGCTTTTGTCTGGTGGTTATTATCAAGTACTTCGTTTTCTGAGGATGGAGACACGTGTGTTTGAGTTCAGACAATTTGATTAATTTGTTTATACTTTCTTGTAAAGCGGAAAATACATTTTCAATTTTTTTTATCACTAGAGTGTACAGTGGTGTCATCAGCGAACATTTCACAGAGACTATCAATGAATAGAGGTAAATCGTTTTTTATATATGGAAAATAAGATAGGTCCGAGTACTGGCCTTTGAGGCACACGGTGACTAATTGATAATGTAGGAGATACAAATTCATTTACTGATAGCATTTGCTTTCTATCAGAAAGAAAAGAAGATAGGAGTTCTAACGAATTCCCCGATAAGTTATATATCTTTAGCCTTTTTAAGAAGAAGACTGCGATCAATAACATCAAAAGCTTTCATAAAATCTACCGTGAGAACACCTGTAATTTTGAGAGAGAGAGAGAGAGAGAGAGAGAGAGAGAGAGAGAGAGAGAGAGAGAGAGAGAGATTCCACTCACCCAATACCATGATATGAAAGTGGTAATAACGTTAGCTCTTGCAACTGTTCAATGTCTCGGTCAGTGGTGGACATCGACACGTTTGTGTATGCATCAATGTGTGAGATTCTCACCAGTTACACCATTCCTCTTTAGCAGCTTTACTGAATGATTGCATGGTCGCTCAGGACAGGTCTACGCTTCACGGTTGAAAAGTTGCGTCACTTAAGGTAGATGTAGCCGCGTGGTTGAGTAGTTAGTAGGCTCCAAGGTTAACAGACAACACTGCTGTTTTCTTCATCAAAGAGTGAACAGTAGACGACATAGACTGAAAACCTCTTTGTCTTTGTCACAATCTTCTGTCCCGAGACTAACCATCTCTTTGTCTTCGCTACACTCTCCTCTTCCCGAGACTAAAAACCTCTTTGTCTTGGCTACAAATCTTCTCTTTCAAGACTGTAAACCTCTTTGTCTTTGCCATTATCTCCTCCTCTGAGACAAAACATCTTTGTCTTTGCCCTTATCTCCTCCTCTGAGACTGTAAACCTCTTTGTCTTTGCCATTATCTCCTCCTCTGAGACAAAACCTCTTTGTCTTTGCATTATCTCCTCCTCTGAGACAAAACCTCTTTGTCTTTGCCCTTATCTCCCCTGAGACAAAACCTCTCTTTGTCTTTGCCCTTATCTCCTCCTCTGAGACTGTAAAACCTCTTTGTCTTTGCCCTTATCTTATCTCCCCTGAGACAAAACCTCTTTGTCTTTGCCCTTATCTCCTCCTCTGAGACTGTAAACCTCTTTGTCTTTGCCCTTATCTCCCCTGAGACAAAACCTCTTTGTCTTTGCCCTTATCTCCTCCTCTGAGACTGTAAACCTCTTTGTCTTTGCCCTTATCTCCCCTGAGACAAAACCTCTTTGTCTTTTGCCTTATCTCCTCCTCTGAGACTGACTGTAAACCTCTTTGTCTTTGCCATTATCTCCACCTCTGAGACAAAACCTCTTTGTCTTTGCCATTATCTCCTCCTCTGAGACTGTAAACCTCTTTGTCTTTGCCCTTATCTCCCCTGAGACAAAACCTCTTTGTCTTTGCCCTTATCTCCTCCTCTGAGACTGTAAACCTCTTTGTCTTTGCCATTATCCTCCTCCTCTGAGACTGTAAACGTCTTTGTCTTTGGCACAGTCTCCTCCTCTGAACTGTAAACCTCTTTGTCTTTGCAAGACGCCCCTGCCCGAGTTGGAAGCATCGGGGTTGTACGGACACGGCGTAACGCCAGTGTTACACTGACTCATCAGGGTTAGATTCATTATCGTTTCCTAACCAGCTCAAACAAACGTCAAACCGAGTTCTGTGAATTAAGAAACAGCAAGGGGCGAATAAGCGTGAACAACTGTCATCTGAGCGTCTGTCCCACCAGATTCTGTAAGCATGAACAACTTTCGTATCGGCATCGGTCAAACCAATTCTATAAGCATGAATAAGTTTCACATCAGCATCGGTCAAACCAAATTCTATAAGCATGAACAACTTTCACATCAGCATCGGTCAAACCGAAGTCTATAAGCATGAACAACTTTCACATCAGCATCGGTCAAACCGAAGTCTATAAGCATGAACAACTTTCACATCAGCATCGGTTAAACCAAATTCTGTAAGCATGAACAGCTTTCACATCAGCATCAGTCAAACCAAATTCTATAAGAATGAACAATATTCACATCAGCATCAGTTGAACCAAACTCTGTAAGAAATAAACAACTTTCATACCGGCATCGGTCGAACCCAGTTCTCCCTAACAGCCGAAATCCAGCATGTCCCGCAAACTACGATGTTAGTTTGATCAACGTTGAGCTAGTTGGATTAACATGGACTTTTAGCCTTTATTTGTCACGCTGTTCTGGATAAAGTGTTAAACT
>JADBJO010005438.1:40000-44474 GCA_016801955.1 Conus betulinus
GTGACGTGTCTTAAGCAGTTGACTCCTGGCGGGCCCAGCCCAGGTTTGACACACAACCAAAGTCCTCTCCCTCGGAGACTGTCGCTGGTGGCGGACACGAAGCTGTTAGACTGGGTGGCATCCTGGCCCTTGACTCAGTAAGGACTGTGGTTCAGCCCGCCAGCTAAAGTGGTGTACCAGGGTGTGGCGCTTGGAACCAGCACGTGAGAGCTTTAGGAGCTGGATGAGGACCGGTGGTGTCCGTCCATCCTAGCAGGTAAGATGCAGCTGCCAGACAACGAAGGCAGGAGAGGAAGACAGAGAAAGAGATGGGAGGACAACATCAGTGCACGGACTGGTCCCGCACTCAGCAACCGCCTAAGAACGTCTGAGAACCGGGAGGAGTGGAGGAAGCTGGTTGTGAAGTCTTCTGTGGCGCCGCAACGGTCTTCAAGACTCCTGGATAGGTGATAGGTGATAGGAATATCCACGGGACAGACGATCCGACGTGTGGCACTGAAGACCCTGGTGATGGCTGTTGAAGTCATCTGCATCATCACTGTTCAGCAAGATCGTGATGTTGTCATCATGGAACCGTCACCAGTGCAGATGCGGAAGTTTTGGAACGTCGTTCTCGTTGCCCCGTGGTGATGACGACTAGCGGAGCTGGGCAGGACCTCTCCACCTAACGTCCATCCAGTTCTCCCATGAAGACGTGGACACAGTCCTCAGGCATGACAAAGGCCCATGGCAGTACCCCGGTGAGGTGTCAGGAAGAGGCTGGTGGCCTCTCCATCTGTGGAGATGTCACACAGATCGAGAAGAAATGTTCAGTCTAGCGAGCAGTTTGAGGGAACCCGGCTTCCAGGCCCAGGTTCTCGCCATAGAGGTTGGAGCCAGGGGAGGTGTGGGCTCATCAGCCTATGGCCTCATGAAACAGCTCGGGATTTCAGGCAAGAAGACCAGAACGCTAAAGGCAATGGCAGAGGCAGCCAAAGAGAGGTCTAGCTGGATCTGGTCGAGGAGGAACAAAAGTGAACTTCATAAGGCTTCAGTTTTCCAACTTAGAACAGGTGTCTGTTAGCAGTGGGGTAACACATTAAAAAAAAAAAAAGGCGCGCCTCGTGACGCCCATTCATCCAAAAAAAAAAAAAAATTGCGGGTTCGAATCCTGGCAGCTTCAGGAAAGAAGGGTGTCAGTAGAAGGGCATCTGGGAGTCATGACCTGGATGTGGACCGGCCCCCTTGGAGTGTAAGGAGTTCAGGGCCTAAACGCTTGTCTGAGGGGGTGGGGTGGAGTGGATGAGTGGGTGTTCCTCTCTGAAGACCCTTCACTCTCAAGCTGTCCTAGACTTTCTTCCTACAGGAAGATGCTAGTGACCTCTACATTCTTCCTACAGGAAGATGCTGGTGACCTCTCCATTCTTCATACAGGAAGAGGCTGGCGACCTCTCCATTCTTCCTACAGGAAGATGCTGGTGACCTCTCCGTTTTTCCTACAGGAAGAGCTGGCGACCTCTCCATTCTTTCTACGAGAAGAGGCTGGTGACCTCTCCGTTTTTCCTATAGGAAGATGCTGGTGACCTCTCCATTCTTCCTACAGGAAGATGCTGGTGACCTCTCCATTCTTCCTACAGGAAGATGTTGGTGACCTCTCCGTCTCCTCAGTGTTGTGGCTGCACCGTTGTCATTTCAGTGCCACGTGCAGCGCTTCTTCAAGCAGGCAGTTTTTCAGTTCCACCCAGCGGAGATGGGTGGGGTGGTCTAGTTCCTTTTCAAGAACTGGCAGTGGCATCGAAAGATACTTTGCATGGGAGGGGTGAGGGGGGAGGGGAAGGCAGCCAGAACTGACAAAATATCGCTACAGCCTTCCTGTGTTTTTTTGCCCAAAATTAAAAGCGAGGAGAAGAGAAGTCATCTTCCAAATGTTCAAAGAGAAGGAAAAGATGTCCAGAATCTTGAAAAACTGGGAGCAGGCGGGAAAGGAGTGTGTGTGTGTGTGTGTGTGTGTGTGTGGGGGGGGGGGGGGGGGGGGGGGGGGGGGGGGGAAGGAAGGAGGAGGAAGGGGTACCTCTCATTTTTTTTTTTTTGTAAAGGTTTTGAACAAAAGGTTGGACGTGCTGTTGCCGCGCCCTGAGACGCCCCCTGGCGGCCTTTGATGTGTGCTTTCACGTTTCCACGTCAGGCTTTTCTTCTTGGGTTTTTTCACTCGCTTTTTCTTTTTTTCAAGTCTCTTGCATTGGGCCTATTGCGTAGTTTCCTATGACAACATTTTCTTTTCTCGTTCCTTTCACTTTGAAACTCAAACTTTACCGCTGGTGTTGATATTTATCTGACTGTGTCTCTATCTGAGCAAATAAACACACACACACACACACGCACACGCATGCATGCACGCGCGCGCACACACACACACACACACACACACACACACACACACACACACACACACACATACACACACACACACATACACACACACGCACACACACGCAAGCACCCACATGCGCTAAAGCATGCGTGCGCGCAATCACACACACACACACACACACACACACACACACACACACACACACAGAGTTGCGTATGTGTGAAGACACATATATCCATTCATTTCTCTATCTACCTATGTAATACATTCTCTGTCTGTCTTTGTCTGTCTGTCTCTCGAACTGACCGATATGTAGCACACATTAGAAGAAGTTCAGGTCGATGCCTGTTCTTTCTTTTACTGCATGAACGGCCACAATCATCTAATTGATTTTTTACGTCCAGTCTGTCCTTGCCATTCACACTGACAAATCAACATGAGACAACTCAAACGCACGCACGCACGCGCGCGCGCGCGCGCGCGCGCGCGCGCGCGCGCACACACACACACACACACGCGGGCGCGCGCGCGCGCGCGCGCGCGCGCACGCGCGCGCACACACACATACAGAGAGAGAGAGAGAGAGCACAAACGACCTTTCCCATTTAATTGAATCATACTAAGTCCTCAAACGAAAACCCCGACACACGTGATCAGCACGTCATGTGACAGATCACGTGACCCCTTCCCTTTCAAGGCACGGTGTGGCTGGAGGCGGTTGGCCGGGGAGTTTGTCATAGGAGCCGCATTTCGTCCGATAGTCGTTGGCCCGGTCAAAACACTCCTGCGCCTCCATCCCTGCACGTGACAGTCACGTGATGTCAGGGAAATGGACACACACACACACACACACACACACTAATAAAACCAATAAATCAGCCCCTATGTCATGTTGTCAACTGATACCCATTGCTGAATCAAAGGAGAGAACTGACCGAGGGGGTGGGGGTGGCGGTGTGACAGATTGGACAAGAGTTCTGGGTCCTGGCCACACCCCCCCCCCCCCCCCAACACACACACTCCCTTCCTTATCTCTTCTGTGCCGGAACAACTGAATTCTCACGGCTTGTCTCACAAAGAAGTTGACAGAAATGCAAACAGTCCAGGTTAAAAATTTTTAAAATTTAATTTTATCAGCTTCCGTCGGTGTAAAGCCCATTTCATCTTAAATAAGAACAAGAGCTAGCTGTTTTAAAGAGTGGATTGCTTCCAATTTTAGTCGGTCAATTTCCTTCCCTATAGGCAGCTAAAATAATAACCGTCTTCCCGTTAAAAGAAAAGCCTGCCGCAATGTCCACTCTTGGGGAAAAATAGAGCCACCTTGAGTCGGCTGACGCTTCAAAGGAAATAAGCGGTGTTTGACTCCAAGCAAAGCGTACCACGTCACAGCTGCTTTTGTCCCCCTTTAGAAATCGCCGCCTCCCACCCGAAGAAGAAACGAGAACGCCTCATCTGCTTTCAAAGCACACCTGCTGACTTTTTTTTTTTTTTTTTTTTTATTTTTCCCCTCCGCCACCCCCGCGTTTTACTATTTTTTTTTGTCTTTTATTATTTTTTTTCCTTCTATGTTTCTTTTTTGTTTTCCTTTTTCTTTTTTCACTTTTCTTCCTTTATTTTTGGCTTTTTTTTTTTAAGGCGGTCCTTTTTTTTTTTTTTTTTTTTTTTTTTCCTCCCCTTTATCTCTCACGCTCCATGCGGGTCTGTATGATGTATTGCTATCAATGGACATTAATTTGCTGGTTTTAATGTTTGGCGTTTGTTACAGCGCGTCAGGGTTTATTTCTGTACTAGTGTTTGGTGCAGTGACACTCTCACACTGTGTTTCACAACAAGATACAAGAGTTATATATACATTAAAAAAAAAAAAAAGGGGGGGGGGGGGGTGGGGGGTTGGTGGGGTGGTGGAAAGAAAGGCTCGGACATCTTCCGGGAACCATCCTTGAAAACGAAAGACGAAAATAAGTATGCAAGGATGATACCAGAAGTGCGCGAAGGAGAGGAGGGAGGAACAGAAAATCAAAGAGAGAGAGAGAGAGAGAGAGAGAGGGGGGGGAGGGGAGACGGAGTAGAGAAGAGACAGTCGTAAAGAAAACGTACAGCTCGTCTGGCAAACCGGCCTGTTCC